>JAANYP010005397.1:0-13736 GCA_020465985.1 Centrapalus pauciflorus | reverse complement strand
GCTTTCCACCATCAATCAATCTGCTTTTCTGTCTTCCAGTCACACAACCAGTCACACCATCTGGCACCAACGCCTCGGTCATCCGGGAGACGATGTGCTTCGTTTTCTTATTTCTAGTAAAGTCATTAATTGTAATACTACCAAACCTTCAAGTTTGTGTCACGCGTGTCAACTAGGCAAAAATGTCAGACACCCTTTCTATCCTTCAAGTACTGTCGTTAATGAGTCGTTTGATATAATACATTCAGATTTATGGACATCACCTATTACGAGCAATGGTGGCTTTAAGTACTATGTTCTGTTTCTTGATCACTTTTCTCATTTCCTGTGGGTGTATCCTCTTAAAAATAAAAGTGATGCGTTTGTCAAGTTTCAACAATTTCGAGCGTACGTTAAAACTCAATTTCAAAAAGAAATCAAAGCGTTTCAGTGCGATCATGGTGGTGAATTTGATAACACACCTCAACATAATCTTTTTCAAAGTGCTGGCATCCAATTTCGTTTCTCTTGTCCTCAAACATCCCAACAAAACGGAAAATCTGAACGCATGATTCGTACCATAAATAATTCCATCCGTGCTCTGCTATTTCAAGCTCACTTACCGCCTCGTTTTTGGGTGGAAGCCCTATTCATGGCTGTCCACTTACATAACATCCTACCATCCACTACTATCCAAAATTCAATCCCTTTCACGAAACTTTTCAACAAACCTCCCACATATTCCCATCTTCGTGTCTTCGGATGCCTCTGCTATCCCTACACCATTCCATCTCACAAGCTCCAACCTCGTTCCACCCCCTGTGTCTTTCTAGGCTATCCAACCAACCACCGAGGATATCGCTGTCTCGACATCGCCACTCACAAAATCATCATCTCCCGTCATGTTAATTTTGACGAGTCCCAATTTCTCTTTCCCACCATACCATCTACCACCACCTCCCAAAACACACTCCCTATAGATTCCCCTAAACCTTCCCCCATCGCTCGCTCCATTCTCACAAACCCAACTTCCGCACCCACACTCATCCCCACTTCTCCCAATTCTCCAGTCTCCTTTTCGGTCCCCTCTCCTCTTGATCAATCATCCCAACCCTCCCCTCCTCCACCTCATCCCATGGTCCCCTCTCCTCCTGATCAATCATCCCAACCCTCACCTCCTCCACCTCATCCCATGGTCACACGCTCCAAATCTGGCATCACTAAACCGGTCAATCGTCTCAATCTCAATGTCTCTCACGTCTCTCCTCTTCCTACCTCTTACCTCACTGCTCTTCAATCCCCTGACTGGCAAAATGCTATGAAAGACGAATTTAATGCATTACTTAAAAACGGTACGTGGAAACTTGTCCCGCGGCCACCAAAAGTTAATATTGTGCGTTCTATGTGGCTGTTTAGACATAAGTATCATGCTGATGGTACTCTGAGTAGGTACAAAGCCCGTTTGGTTGCAAATGGACGGAGCCAACAAAAAGGAGTTGATTGTGATGAGACTTTTAGCCCTGTGGTCAAACCTGCAACAATACGTACTGTCCTGAGCCTTGCGGTCTCTCGTGATTGGCCCATTCACCAATTAGATGTCAAAAATGCCTTCCTTCATGGCAACCTTTCTGAGACCGTCTATATGCATCAACCTCCGGGGTTTAAGCATGCTACTCATCCTGATTATGTCTGCCTCCTGCAGAAATCCCTATACGGCCTCAAACAGGCTCCACGAGCCTGGTTTCAACGTTTTGCTTCCTTTGCCACACGTGTCGGGTTCATTCACAGCAAAACTGACACCTCACTTTTCATCTTCCGACGAGGGTCTGAACTTGCATACCTTCTCCTGTACGTTGATGACATTATTCTCACAGCTTCGTCTACGGCTCTTCTACAGCGGATTATTGCCTTACTTCACACAGAGTTCGCCATGACTGATCTTGGTTCGCTAAATTATTTTCTGGGCATTTCCGTGGTTCGCAACTCGTCCGGCTTGTTCCTCTCCCAATCCAAATATGCCATGGAAATTCTCGAACGTGCTCACATGCTTAATTGCAACCCTAGTCGCACTCCAGTTGACAGTGAAAGCAAACCTGGTCCGGACGGCACTCCGGTCTCTGATCCTGAATTATACCGCAGTCTCGCAGGTGCTCTACAGTATCATACATTCACTCGCCCGGACATAGCATACTCTGTCCAACAAATTTGCCTCCACATGCATGATCCACGAGAGCCTCATCTAAATGCTTTGAAACGAGTTCTACGCTACATTCGTGGCACCACTGATCTTGGCCTCCAGCTTTTCCGTTCTCCCTTGCTTCAACTCACAGCCTACACAGACGCTGATTGGGCTGGGTGTCCGAGCACCCGTCGATCAACATCTGGATACTGCGTGTTTTTGGGTGACAACATCATCTCTTGGTCATCCAAACGTCAAAATACTACTTCTCGCTCCAGCGCCGAAGCCGAATATCGAGGTGTCGCTAATGTTGTCGCTGATACTGCATGGATTCGTAACCTTCTGTGTGAGTTACATCTTCCCTTGCAATCTGCTTCAATTGTGTACTGCGACAATGTTAGTGCTGTGTACCTATCTTCCAATCCTGTTCAGCATCAACGCACGAAGCACATCGAGATTGACATTCATTTTGTCCGTGACAAAGTGGCGGCCAGACATATTCGTGTTCTTCATGTTCCTTCTCGCTACCAGTATGCTGATATCTTCACCAAAGGTCTACCGTTTCAACTATTTGCCGATTTTCGTTCCAGTTTGAGTGTTCGTCCTTCTCCCCCTCAAACTGTGGGGGACTATTAACCGATGGTTTATATAGATAATGATGTTTAGCCTATTTTATGTAATTGGTTCATTGGCCCGTTGGCCCATCCTTTTGTATTTATATCTCTACTTTCGTTATTGAATGAAAACATGGAACTTTGATAATCAAACAGAAATTGCTCTCGAAATTACTCTTAGATCCTTGAATAGCTGTTTGCTAACAAAGTTTTTGCTAAATTTCTTGATGATTTGCGATTTCGAGATCGAGATCGAGATCGAGATCGAGAGAGAGAGAGAGAGAGAGAGAGAGAGAGTGTGTGTGTGTGTGTGTGTGTGTGTGTGTGTGTGTAGAGCTCGAGAAGTGTAGGAGATGCGTGAGTTTTGCATGAGCAGGTGATTTGATCTTATGCGAGAATTTGACACAATACATCCCTTAACTCATATTTTCATAACCTTACTAATTTATACCATTGCTTTCTTAAATTTTCTTTTTGCAACGGTTCTTCAAGAACTCTCTTTACCATTCATCTTCTTTAATTAAAATGAATATCACCAAACATAATATTTCAATTCTTTCTTGAAATAACAATATATACTTTTATAATAAGTCTTGAATTACATTAACTAAACTCAAATACTGTAATTAAAACTTAGAGGTGTTACCAGTAGTTCCTAACTACCTACTCCAAATTCCTAAGACTTCCTTGCACCAAACTAAGGAGTGATTGATGGTTTTGGTTGAGGCACCATGGCCGGGACACGAGGAGTCAATGCATATGCCCGTGCTATCGAGCATCGCATGTAGACCCTATAGAGTCTCAACCTCCATACAAATACAAACTTTCCATTCAAAAATATTACTTCATGTTGTTGCAACTACTTGATGTCTTATGTCCTTAATAAAATCTAATCAATCAACCCCTGATTGACGGAGAGAAGTCCCTATCACCCCCTCAATAACCACAAGTACTCGTTTTTCTCGTCTTTTTTTACTAGCGCTATGTAATACCTTTTGTAATTCATCCAACTCTTGCAGTGATCTGTCTCTCATAATTCCATCGAAATCCCAACACCAGAGTTCCTATTCATATCATATGTAATTTATTTTTAACTAAGCTTAAAATTTCATAATCATTTATCTAACCAGATTAGGTTGATCTTTTATCCCTAGTTTTTTAACAAACTAGCCTAAATTTATGCCAAATTTCTTAGAACCTTACCAAATAATATTTCTTCGAGTCTATTAATGTTTTACTTGTTAATTAATTAATGAATACAACATACGAGTTTTTTTTTAAGCGGCAAACTATCCTACTCTCAGTCCTAAACTACTGCTTTACCCCAATACTTACTTTCTCCACCTAAATTTCAACTTACCTCCAGCGGAAGTCGAACCCGTGACCTCTCACTTACGTAACATCCCTCTTACCAAATGAGCTAAACCCCATTGCAATATACCAGTTGTTTCATTATTCAACAATCAACATAATTCAATTGTTTTAAATGAATTAATCAAAAGATATTAAAAAAATTTGGGACGATCTCAAAATTAGTCAACTTTTGAAGTGGTGTGTTTGAAAATATCCGATCATCTACTTATTTACCTTCTATTTTAATGATAACTAGTTTATTACCCGCGTATTATGCGGATATTTTTAATATATATAAAATGTAATAAATAAAAAGATAAATATATAAATATTATTTTTTAAACAAAAGTATATAAGATAATATTATTATTTATTATGACCTATTAGTTTTGTATATTTCTAAATATATTTGAAGAGTAATTATTTGCTTATATATTTTTTAAACTTTTATTATATTATCTTACTAGCTTATTTACCCATGTAAACATGGATATTTTTTAAAATTATTTTTGTTTTTTAAAAGTTTAATATAAAATTAAGGATTTCTTATGAAAAAAACCAACGTGTTTTTTTTTTGTGTTTTCATCCATTCACATTATTTTTTTCAGAAAAATCCTCAAGTTAATTTTTTTCATTTAGTGAAATTTTGACTATAAGAACCTGATTTTCCAGTCTTTAAAAACTCATCTACCAATTATAACCTGACTCTAATAGACAAATTTCACGAACCAAAAAAAAAAAAATTAGCTTGAAGATTTTTTGGATAAAAAAAATAACATTGAGAGAATAAAACACAAAAACCATGAAAATTTATTGATTTTTTCGTAATAACCCTTAAAATCAAATACAAATTTACTTATAAATAATTTTTTCTACTAAAAATAATTTTAAAAATAATATTGAATTATTTAAAATTTTAATGTGTTTCCTTTATTGCATTTCATGAATTAAATAGGAAAGTATTCAAAATAGATTTTTCTTTTATTAATAATAGATAAATTAGTAAATGAAATATTTAATTATGAAAAAATGCGGGAAAATGAAATTTTAATGCGATGAGGAAGCGACATGTGTCATGAATTGTTTTCTTTTATTAATATACTAGTTTATTACCCGCGTATTACGCGGATATTTTTAATATATAGAATATAATAAATAAAAAGATAAAAATATAAATATTACTTTTTAAACAAAAGTATATAAGATGATATTATTATTTATTATGACCTATTAATTTTGTATATTTCTAAATATATATGAAGAGTAATTATTTTCTTATATATATATTTAAACTTTTATTATATTATCTTATAATTAATAAGTTAGTAGATTATTAGATTTGTTAATTTGAAATCCCGTATATATTCAGCACCTCAATGATTTTCTCATCAAACACATGAAGAAACAAGCTCAATAAATGTGTTTAATAAAGAAGAAGACAATATGAATGTTTGTATGTTGATGGAACAGTGGCGGCTGGTAAGAATTCAAAATGTCAACCGTGTGTCTTTCATAAAGTAAACCCTAGGAGCCTTTTATAGGCTCCTTTAATTAAGTTACAAGACTTGGCAACATTTGCCCCTACACTATTACTTAAACATGAAATACATAGAAATAAATACAAGACAAATTACAATGAGAATAAATATTACAAAACAACTCCTAGGATCGAAATAATAAATCTAACAATCTCCCCCTTTTCGATCACTTAGGAGGTCCTGGAACTCGGGCATGATCTGTAGATTCACGAAGACCAAGTATGACGTCGAAGCGTCTGGTTACTTGTCTTATATGTAGCCTCTCGTTCAGGTATTCAATGCCGCTGAGTGTATCCTGTATCTCCTGTGGCGAGCATCTAAGTTCTGGATTTGGTTGAGCGTCAAAGTCTTGAACTTTCTGAGTGAGCACTGCTCGAACCAATCTGATAGTGCCGTCGGAGTAACAAGGAAGATCCTCAAAGCGCATGAATCTTTTCTGTCCTTTCTGATTCAAAAAGATAACCCCTGGCTGTCCTCGAAGCAAAACTTTGTAAGCCGGATAGTGGTCTAGCAAAAATACATCTTGTTCAGGAGCTTTCAGACCCACTTTGACTAATGCAATCTCAATCGCCATCTGGAAATCTCTGAGGCACATAATGATTGATCGGCGATTCATGCATCGAACCAGGGCTGCTAAGGCAGTCATATGTGTAAAACGACCCTTGACTCTATTGACCAATTTTCTGTGCAGTCGTTCTACATCGTCTATGTTTACGAAGTCAAGGTCGCTCTCATACAGTTCTTGAATGGTACCGTCTTCTCTAAGTACCTCGAAGGCTGGAGTGTAGACTCTGGCTCTCTTGTACATATGAATATTATTGATTCTGACTAATTTGGACTTTGACCAGTATTTGCTCTTATCTCTCGTTTCTCTAAGCATCATCTGATTGTATTCGGCTTGAACGCATCGAGAAGCATCGGTCATTACCATGAGAAGACGTCTACTGTAGGATCCCGGGTTCTTTCTAGACCATTTTGAACCTTTCTTCCAGGAAAAGATTTTTAAATTGATCGGCCGGGAACTTCTTCAAGAATTCTTTTAATCCCTGGACCGGAGGTTCTTCTAATTCTTTAGGCGGAGCCTCAAGAAGTTTCAATACACGGTCTCTCCGGTCCTGACATAGTCCTTCTTTCGTTTCCGCATCCAGAGTGTGGACTTCTCCCAAGGAGTACCACTTTATCCATTCCTCATCTGTTCTGTCATATGATGCGGGGACTTCTTTGGTATCAAAACAGTCCACAGTTCTGGCTCCGGAAGATTCAGCGATATCGGAGAGTGGAGCAGATTGAGTTGGAAGGGTTGTTTGGACTGATGGGGTACGTATCACTGGTGGAGGTGTGGGAGTGGGTTGGATTGATGGAGTTTCTGTGGTAGTGACTGAAGGTGGTTGGATGGAGGAAGATGTTTGTGGTTGGGGTTCATGGGGTGGAGATTGGGGTTCAGGTTTTGGTGTGAGAAATGTATAGTCGATTTCATTATCAGAATCTGAGTCAGACACTAATATGATTTCGACTTTTTCATATTTGGGCTCATAAATCACCATTGCTGACGTGGGGTCTAACGAAGCTGGGCCCTCAATTTGTAGAGGTTCAAAATCTATCATCATCGCTTCCGTAGCCTCATGTGTCTGATCCCCGGACCCAGACCCTTGAATTTCTGCTGTTTCAGCCTCTGCTCCCCCTAGAATGATCATCGAACCCTCATGATGAACTTTTTGACGTTTCTCCCCCTCATGACGATCAGGGTCGTCCTGGTCGTCATGTTTTCTTTTAGGGGGCTCAGCTTGAGTGCGGCATTGGAGATCTATGACCGCCGACTCGAGGCGATCCATCCTTGAATTGAGCTGCTATTGGACTTGAAGAATTAGGCGATTAAGTGCATCAAGCTTGTCCGAGAGCTCCGCCATTTGAAGTTGGACTGAATGGGATCCTGGTGAGGGGCCGGCTTCGGAGGCGACACCCTTACCCTTTATAAGAGAAAGAAGGGCAGTGTGTCGTTCCTCGGCTGCCTCCCTTTGGGCGTCCAGGTCAGCCCGGGTGATAACTCCGGCAGCACGTAATGCTGCCGTTAACATCTCCAAATTGATGGGGAGATGGCCGGAAGTGGACGGCGTAGATTGAGCCATTCCCGGTCTTCCTTCCGTCATCTCTGGCTCCACTACGGGATGCTCAGATCCGGAAGTTTGTGGAGCTGCCACGGAGGCAGCTCTTGGGGATGCCACAAAGGCATCGTGCACTGTGTGAATTTGTGGGGATGGAATCGTGGGCGAAGGAAGGTCGGTCACGTGGGGAGGAGTGTGACCTCTTTCAACACCGCCACTCTCCGAATGAGAGGGCGATGGAGTGTGTGGAAGATCCCCGTGGAATGAAGTGGTTTCCCTTTGAGGGGAAACCAAGTGGATGGTTGGGGTTGTTTCGACCGCTGGACTAACGGTCTTTTGAATGGGAGTCCGGCTAATGGGGCTTGGTTCTCCCTCAGATTGCAAATCCATCGGTCTTATGACAGAGACGATTCTTTCAGAATCCGCCGTCTCTGCCGTCTCACCTACAGCACCCTCCCTTACACTCTCAAACTCCCGCTCACCAAAACCCATAGATTGTTGTACATGCATCCTTTCTCTCTCATTCTCACTCTCTTGTTGCTCACCTTCGGACTGGTTAGTCTCAGTCGATTCTGACTGAGACTCATCCGGATAATACTCTCTCATATATTCCCTTACCCGATCTGTACCCCTCGACCTTGTAAGAGTAGATAACGGAATTTTCATCACCTGTACCGTCGGGGCCCCCTTTGGCAAAGTCAATTTTTGGATAGCCACGGTGGGGTAGACATCAGCCTCCGGACGCTCATGTATGTCTTCGTCCTGATCCATTGCGCATTGAATAATGAGTTGAAGGAACCTTTGATAGGGGACATACTAGCGACCTTTCTTGGTGCTTCTTTCTACGTGGACTCTTCTTAATTCTTCAAAAATGAAAGCCGCATAGTCCACGTGTCGGTCGAAGGCAAAGCCAGTGAACATGGCTAATACCTGGGCCGCCGCTGAGTCGTGACCGGAATGCTTGGCTGTTAGGCACTTGTTTAGCACATCGAAGAGAATCCTCCAGTGGGACTGAAGGTTTTTGGTGCGGAAGTCGGAAGGTTTGGTAAGAGGGCCGTCATAACCTAGGGTTTGAATTTCAAAGAGGGCTTCTGATACGGATGGGTTTGGATCGAATGAGTCAATGGAGGGAAGATAGTCTTGTATGGGAAGACGAAGGATGTGACGGATGGCTGCGGTTGTGATTTTGACTGGAACGCAGTCAATGGTGGAGGTGAAGTGAGGTTCGGGGTCGGTTATGAATTGGAGCCTGTTCCAGAATTGTTGGAGGTAAATCTGGGGAACGGCTATGGCAGTTGAAAGGGCATAGTATATGGGATGGCGGGTGAGGATGTCAAAGGCAAGGGTTTGGGATTCTTTTGGGAGGATAGAGACGTCGAGTTGCCAGTTATGGGGGATAAACTCGACAAACTCGGCGCTCGGCAGAATGGCTTCCTCGGGTAGCTGAGCGTTATTATTAGGGATAGGAGGATGGGGTACGGTAAGAACGATTGCCGGATCCATTATCCTGCAAAGTGCAACAAAGTTAGAATCATAAGATATGATAATGCATTGATGTGAAGTCTAGATGAGCGTGAAATAGAAAATGTCTGATCTGTTTAACATCGGGTCTTTATTAGCAGAATAAAATTCCACTAATAAAGTCCAAAGTCACTCGTTAAGAGACCGATGTTAGATAAGACCGTTTCACTCAAACACTGATCCTAACTCTAATCAATGATGCACTTGGATGGAACTATTTTTGAGATTTTTAATTTATATGAAAATGCAGAAATGGAAAACATGTAAAAATGAAAATTTTAAAAAATCCTAAGTGTTGGATTTCGGATGGTCCGAATTCGGATGTACAGTGTCATCGAATTTGGATCAGTCCGAAATGGAATAATGCATGAATGATGTGAGTGAGACCGAATTCGGATGAGGTGATAAATGGGGACCGAATTCGGATGATGGCCCGAAGTGTAATTCATGAAATGAGTGAATGTGGTCCGAATTCGGATGTGGTGTGAACATGGTCCGAATTCGGATGGTGACTTGTGAAAATGCATGCAATGAAATGGAAATGTCCCAATTTCGGATGGTACCTGGAATTCGGATGAGGACCGAATCCGGGTATCATCCGAATTCGGATGCATAGTGGTGAACATACTTAGACAATTTTTCAATTTTTGAAAATTTTGACCCTGATGTGATGGTTCGAATTCGGATCAACAGTGAACCGAATTCGGATCAACAGTGGTCCGAAATGAGTTTTGTACTTTGAAAATTTTTGAAACTATTCTAAGTCGGACATCCGAATTCGGGTGGTGGTCCGAATTCGGACATCCGAAACTGCATGAGTGCAGTTAATGTTCATGCAAAATATAAACGTGAACAGTTGGAATCTTACTGAAAATGCATGAAATTACAGATCCTAAACTAAAACAACCTAAGGAACATTTTATCTAACTACAACTAAGAAAAAATAACACATTAAAGGACCTAAAACTATCAAAAACCGAGAATAAAAAAGAAGGAAAAATAAAAAATCAAACACATAAAAGAAGACATTAAAAGCTAAAAGAAAGTTAAAAAGATGTTACCTTGAAGTGCCGAAGATGAATGAAGCAAGAAAAACCAAAGAGAATGATTGTGCAAAAGCTTGGAAATGGTAACAATGGTGGATAGTGGACGGTGTTCGTCGACAGAGAGAGAGAAAGAGAAGAAGAAAGCTTGAAGATGAAGTAAAGTAAGACATTTGACCGTTTGACCACCATTTAATATGCCTCCACGCGGGTCGGGTCCGGGTCAAGCAGGATCCGCGCCCCAAAATGAATGGGCCGCCGGATTTGGACTCAACCCACACACAACACAAAAAAAGATTTGGGCTTTTAGGAAATTAAACACAAAAAGAAATTTTGGTCCAATACAACATAAAATAAAAATATTTTTGGTATTTTCTTTAATTTTGAAGTTAAAATAAAATGAAATGAAGTAACTTAAAATCTTTTTGGTTTTTTTGATAATTTTGAAAGTTAAAATCTTTTTGATATTTTCTGACCTATTAAATTAACACTTAAAATTAAATTAAAATTAAGACTATCCTAAAATTAAAAAAAATTTAACTATAAAAGAAATAAAAAGAAACACAGAATTATAAAATTTAAAAATCCTAACTCTACTCCCCCTCAAATAAATACCAATCCTTTTTTTCCTTTTTCTTTTCAGATTTAAAACACTACAACCCTTATTAAGCCTTACAAATACAGTCAAACCTGGATATTGTTTGCATCCCACTCCATGATGAACAATTCACACAGCAATTTATCAGGATCATTAATTATTAAAAATATGCGCAGATAAGGAAATAATGAGTTTCAATTTTGTGACATAATCCTTAAATTTAAATAACAGATATTTTCTAAAATAAAGGAATTTCAATCATGGTAGATTGAAATAGAATTATATAAGACAATATCTGATATTTAATTGGAAGGTGGATTCAACATGCCGATATGAGATACTAAAAACCGAAAACGAGGTTCGTCTAAAGCTTTAGTAAATATATCCGCTAGTTGGTATTCCGTGCCAACAAAATACAACTCAATGGTTCCCTTTTCCACGTGATCTTTAATAAAATGATACCTGATATCTATGTGTTTTGTTCGAGAGTGCTGCACGGGATTGCAGGAGATGGCAATTGCACTTCGAGAGTCACAGTAAATAGGGATATTGGTGAGTGAAAACCCATAATCGCGTAATTGTGTTCTCATCCACAGCACTTGTGAGCAACAGCTTGCAGCTGCTACATACTCAGCCTCAGCTGTGGATGTGGATACACAATTCTGCTTTTTGGAAGACCAACTCACCGGTCTATCGCCTAAAAACTGTATTCCTCCCGATGTGCTTTTTTTGTCCACTCTACAACCTGCAAAATCAGCATCTGAAAACGCGGTAAGATCGAAATCGGTTCCCTTTGGATACCATAGACCAAGTTCGGGTGTACCCTTAAGATAACGAAAAATGCGTTTTACCGCAGTTAGGTGTGATTCTTTTTGGTCGGCCTGAAATCTAGCACAAAGACATGTTGAAAACACTATATCCGGCCTACTGGCAGTCAAGTATAGTAAGGATCCTATCATCCCTCTGTAAGTTGTATTATCGACACTTTTCCCGAAAGGATCGGTGTCTAACTTACAGTTGGAGGCCATGGGAGTTGCGATACTCGTTCAAGAGTCTAACTTATACTTCTTGAGAATGTCAAGAGTATATTTCGACTGGTTCACAAAAATCCCATCCTCAAGTTGTTTGACTTGTAATCCGAGGAAAAAGTTCATTTCCCCCATCATACTCATCTCAAACCGAGACTCCATTAGGGCTGAAAAATCCTTACAAAAATTACTGTCAGTAGATCCAAATATAATATCGTCAACATAAATCTGTACTAGCATTATATGTGGGCCTTCCCTTTTAGTGAATAGAGTTGTGTCCACCACACCTTTATAAAAACCGGCAGAAATAAGGAAATTCGAAAGACTATCATACCATGCTCGAGGTGCTTGTTTTAAACCATAGAGGGCCTTATCTAGCACATAAACATGGTCAGGTTTATGTGCATCAACAAAGCCTTGTGGTTGTTCAACATACACTTCCTCGTTAAGTTCACCGTTTAGAAAGGCAGTCTTGACGTCCATTTGGTACACTTTGAAGTCTTTGTGTGCCGCGTACGCCAAGAAGATTCTGATTGCTTCGATCCATGCAACTGGAGCGAAGGTCTCGTCATAATCTATCCCTTCTAGTTGTCGGTAGCCTTTGGCAACAAGTCTTGCTTTCTTCCTTATCACAATTCCGTTTTCATCTCGTTTGTTCTTAAAGATCCACTTCGTTCCGATGACTGTGCGGTCTTTTGGCTTGGGAACTAACCGCCATACTCTTAGCTGTTCGAACTGGTTGAGTTCCTCTTGCATTGCAATTATCCAATCCGGATTTGTCAGGGCTTCATCCACACGAGTGGGCTCTATCATACTCAAGAATGATGCATAGAGACATTCATTAGCAGATGCCCTACGAGTTTGGACTCCTGTTGATACGTCACCAATGATTTGCTCTGTTGGGTGACTGCGGGTCCATTTGATCTCGTGTGGAAGGGGTGCTCGGGATGGAACCTCTATGGTTAATATGGGAATGGATGAGGATTCATGGTCAATGGTTTCAAATGATGGTACCACATGTTCTGGTTCAATTTCCGAGTGTTCAGGTGAAGGAAGAATCGTTGGTATTATATGAGAGGGTATTACTGGAGTTGATTCAACTGCGGATGTGTCGGTGGATGATGTGGATGGATGAGGATATGTTTATGAAGATGGAGCGGAGAAACTTTGCGGCGCAGATGAACTGGAAGGATTACCTACATTATTAACAACATTAGACACACTAGCGTTAGGACCGAAAAATTCAACATAAAAAGGATCAAATAAATTAACCAAATCAGAAGAAGAAAAAGAAATGGGGTTATTCGAAGAGTCTCCAGGCATTTGAGTAATGCGAGGTCCTGATTGATCAACTTCGGGTGCCAGTTCAGCCAACTCATCAAATGTGACGTGCACACTTTCATTGACTGTTCTGGTTGGGGTATTGAATGCGCGATACGCCTTCGAGTTGGATGAGTATCCAATGAAGATCGCTTCATCCGCCTTTTCGTTAAATTTCCCGAGGTTGTCTTTGTCATTCAGCACATAGCACCTGCAACCAAATACACGTAAGTACTTGATAAATGGTACTTTATTCAAAAAGAGTTGGTAAGGAGTTTTGTTAAAGCGCTTATGGATGATGGAGCGATTTTGTGTAGCTTTGAGTATGTGAGCATTGTACGAGCGGCTTCTACTAGCGTACGGTTACGCCTTTCCACGATCCCATTTTGTTGAGGTGTTTGAGCAGCAGAGTATTGATGCTGAATCCCTTTGGATCGAAGGAAGCCCTCCACTACCGAGTT
>JAANYP010005395.1:524216-573352 GCA_020465985.1 Centrapalus pauciflorus | reverse complement strand
AACTGTTTTTGTTCAGCCTGTTGTGTGCTCAAGATGTTCAAGTTTTTCAGACAAATGACTAAGTACAGAACATGTAAAACCTGTTCTGTCTAAGCTGTTCAGAGAAACTTGAGCAGTGTGAAACACACAAATTCTTAGACCTTTGAGAAACACTTAGTCACTCTTGTTTAACATGCCCAGCTTGCTGACAAGGTAATTAAACCTTGTTTCATCCAGAGGTTTGGTGAAAATGTCTGCAAGCTGTTCATTTGTGGAAATAAAACTTACCTCCCCATTACCTTTCTGAATGTGATCTCTGATGAAGTGATGTCTGACTTCAATATGCTTGTCTTGAATGAACTACTGGATTGTTGGAGATGGTCGGGACACTTGTGTTATCACACAGAATAGCGCAGTTCTCCTATACACAGGCAAATAGTCTTCAAGCTGATTGCTTGCATCCACAGAATCTGCCCACAGCAGCTTCAGCAGCAATTTATTCAGCCTTCAGCCAGTAGAAGTGCGACTGAGTTAGTTCTCTGCTTCTTGCTACTCCAACTGATCAACTTTCCACCAAGGAGTTGACATCCACGGTTTGTGCTTTTCCTATCTAACCTGCAGCCTGCAAAATCAGAATCTGAATAGCCTGTTAGTTCACTGCTTGAGTTTTGTGATACCAAGACCTAAAACCTGGTTACCCTTCAGGTATCTGACGATTCTTTTAACAGCAGCTAGATGAGCTCCTTTGGATCAGCTTGGAACCTAGCACACAGACAGGTGGCAAACATAATATCAGGTCTACTAGTAGTTAAGTATAGCAAGCTCCCAATCATGCCTCTGTAAGCTGTTACTGAAACAGCTTTGCCACTGGCATCAGCATCCAATTTTACATTTGTTGCCATTGGGGTTTTAATAGGAGAACTTTGATCAAATTTGAACTTTTTCAATAGATCTAAAGTGTACTTTCTTTGATTTATAAAAATTCCAGTTGAGGTTTGTTTAACCTGTAATCCTAAAAAGAAAGTTAGTTCTCCCATCATACTCATTTCATACTTAGATTTCCTGAGTAGTGAAAAATTCTTGCATAACTGCTCATTAGTAGAACCAAATATTATGTCATCCACATAAATTTGAACAAGCATAATGTCAGATTTCACTTTCTTTATGAACAGTGTAGTATCCACTTTACCTCTGGAATACCCATTGCTCATAAGGAACTCAGTAAGAGTGTCATACCAGGCTCTAGGGGCTTGTTTGAGACCATAGAGAGCTTTGTCCAACTTATAGACAAAACCTGGATGTTGTTCATTTTCAAAACCTGGAGGCTGCTTGACATAAACTTCTTCTTGCAGCTTCCCATTCAAAAATGCACTCTTCACATCCATTTGAAATACCTTAATGCTCTTATGAGCAGCGTAGGCTAGATACAAACGAATTGCTTCTAGCCTGGCCACAGGAGCAAATGTTTCATCATAATCAATTCCTTCCTCCTGTCTGTAGCCCTGAGCAACCAGTCTTGCCTTATTTCTAATGACATGACCTTGCTCATCCATCTTGTTCCTGAAAACCCATTTTGTGCCAATTATAGTTTTACCTTTAGGAGCAGGGACCAGCTTCCATACTTTGTTCCTCTCAAACTGATTGAGCTCTTCTTGCATGGCAGTGATCCAATTGGCATCTTTTAATGCTTCATCAACCTTCTTTGGCTCCATCAGTGAAACAAAACTAGAAAACATACAAAAGTTCCCTAAGCTGTCCCACCGTGTTTGTATCCCTTTGTTGATGTCACCAATTATTTGATCATTGGGGTGACACCTGATCCACTTCGGATCATTTTTCAATGATGATTCACCTGAGTTGTTAACATCTTCAGCAGGTCCTGTTGAACAGCTCTCAAGATTTTCAGACACACTGTTGTCTTGAGCCTGTTCACTTGTTGAACATGTCTGACCACTGTTGAACATATCAGCAGAGGAACTGGGAAAATCAGCATTGATAGGTTCTGGACATGCAGTTGTAATTAAGTCAGTACATTTATTCACACAGGGTGTATTGACATAATCATCATCATGTCCATCATGATTAACAGGTTCCACACTGGGTGTAGTGGAAGCTTTTGAGTCCTCTTCATTGTTTGAATGCATCAGATCATCAAAGTTAAGTTCTCCTGAAAACAGTTCAGGAACTGCTTTGGTGGAAGCATTCTTGGACTCTTCAAAGGTGACATTGATAGATTCATCTATCACCTTTCTTTTGTTGTTGTAAACTCTGTAGGCTTTGGAGATAGCAGAATAGCCAACAAACACACCTTCATCAGCTTTAGGTTCAAACTTTGACAGTTGGTCCCTTTGATTCAGAATGAAACAGGGACATCCAAACACATGGAAATAACTGACATTTGGCTTTCTCCCTTTGAGCAGCTCATAGGGAGTCTTGTTGAACCTTTTCACCACTAAGGATCTGTTTTGGGTGAAGCAGGCAGTGTTAACAGCTTCAGCCCAAAATGATGAAGGTAAACCTGATGCACACAACATGGTTCTGGCAGCTTCAATGAGAGTTCGGTTTCTTCTTTCAGCAACTCCATTTTGTTGAGGAGTTCTTACAGCTGAAAAGTTTTGAGTGATTCCTTTCTCTTCACAGAAGTCTTCAAGAATACTGTTTCTGAACTCGGTACCATGATCACTTCTAAGCTGCTTTACTCGGGCAGAGTTCAGCATTTCCATCTTTTTGACAAATCCAATAATTTCTCTAGCAGCCTCTCCTTTGCTCTTTAAAAAAATCACCCATGTGTACCTGGAGAACTCATCAACCATTACTAGAGTGTATCTTCTTCCTCCTAGACTTGGGACATTAACAGGTCCAAACAAGTCCATGTGGATTAAGAAGAGTGGAGTATCAATAGAAAAATTATGTTTGGATTTAAAAGATGTTTTTCTCTGCTTGCCTTTCTCACAAGCTGTGCATAATCTATCCTTAGCAAAAGTCATAAAAGGCTAACCTGTCACCAACTCTTTCTTACAGAGTTTGTTGATGTTCTTGAAGTTCAGATGTGACAGTCTTCTGTGCCATAGCCAGTTCTGATCAGCATTTGTTCTTGTGAGAAAACAGGTTTCAGTTGTGGGGTCAGCAGAATGCATATCCACAACATATACACCTTTCTTTCGTTGAGCACATAGCACAACTTTGCCTTGGGAATTCAATATGTAACCCAGGTGCTCATCAAAGTTAACCTTGTAGCCAGCATCACACAGTTGGCTTATGCTAACAAGGTTATGTTTTAGCCCAACCACATAGGCTACTCTTTTGAACACTGCAGCACCAGCTTTAAGAGTTCCATATCCCTCAGTGGATCCCTGTACATTGTCACCAAAGGTGACTTTTGGCCCTTTTTCAGACCTGAGTTCACTCAGCAATTCTTTACAACCTGTCATGTGCCTTGAGCAGCCACTGTCCAAGTACCAAACCTGGGAAGGTTGTTTTTCCTGCAGAGTGATAAGAGAATTATTAGTCATTTTTAGGGGAACTCATCACAGAGATGAGTTCTCCTATTTCATCAACATTTGTTGATGGACTTGAAATATCCACACTAATATTCCCTATTTGAATGGTATCAGATTGAATACCACTTTCAGTGACTGTGACATTTCCAACACTGCTTGTAACAGCTGTGGTGGAAACAGCAGAGTCAACAGGCCTTATGTCCTCAGATTCAGGACAATCCTTGGCCAGATGTGTCTTCTTCCCACATTTGTAACATTTTCTCTTTTTAGGGTTTTTGGAAGAAGATCTTTCAGAAACACATTCTGAGTTTTTTTTTTGATTCTTTCAGCAGTTTAGCAGTTTTAGTTTATTACTTTTTGTTGAATCAACAGCTTGAGTGGATAGTTCAATAGCCACAGCTTTGGCTGCCTCTTCTTTCCTCTTTTTAGGAGGACAGATGTCAAAGACAGGGAGCTTGATTGGCTTTTGAGCTTCCACAGGTTTGGGAAACTTATTACCAATTATCTCAGTTTGAGCAATGGCTTTCCCTTTGCCCCTACTGAATTTTGATTGATGCTGCCTATCAGCATATTCACTGTGTCTGGTTTTGAAAAGCTTATTCTTATTTGAAACCAGTTTACCACTATGATTTGAAAACTTATTTGAAATCACAGAAGTTTTGTTTTCAACATGAGACTTACCCTTGTTGAAAACAGGCTGCTTACTTTTTGAAAACTTGTTTTCAAAGTGTTTAGCATCAAAAGGATTAACACGCTTTTTACCATCAGCTTTGGACTCAGAACCTGTTTTGTCAACAGGTTTAGTATCCACCACTTTAGTTTGAACATGTTTTCCTTTCTTTTGCTTGTGTGAACCAGCAGAGCACTTAGCAGGCTGACTTGATGGAGAACAAATTCCAACATCAGCTTTTGAACTAAATTTACACAAGCTGTCAGTGTTTTGAGGCCTGACAAACCTATTTGTTGAGATTAGTTTACCATTCCACATTTTGAATGAAGTGTTTGGAAGTTCACCAGAGTGGAATAAATCTTCTTTCAGATTATTGATCTCAACGATGGAACTGCTGTGTCAAGATCCCCTCCAAGATAGCTTGGATTTGTGCAGGAATCGTTGACTTATACAGGCTTGCTTTTTGTTGCAGATTGGCACAAGAGTTCAACTATCTTTTGAAGCTTAGCATGCTTTTATACTGTTTCTCTCTTTTCTTCCATTAAAATAGAGTGGATATGTTTTAATTCATCAAGCTCATTTCCAACTTATGAAACTGCCAGTTTACTAGATTTAGTTTAAGATCAGTTTTAAGCTTAGAGATTTCAGATAGTAACAGCACATGCTTCTCACATCAGCTTTTAGATCAACAGCATATATTCAAACATTTTGACTTTTTCTTCAGAACTGTAATCCATAAAATTTTGTACATTATACATCATAGTAGGATTCCAGTCTCTAAGCTGGGAAAGCTTCAGCTTCAGCCATATCCTGTTTGAAACTGCTTGTTGATGGGACATCAGTGTTGGCCATCAGACATTGAGTCTTCTTCATCAGATGATGAATCAGATTCCTCCCAATCACAAGTCTGCCATAAGTCCCTTTGGCGGTTGGAACCCACGAGTTTTCCAACTTCTTCAGCTTAGCCATGGCCATAGAAGGTACTTAACCCTATAACCATCATCCTGTTTTGTCTTGTATGGTTTGGATGACTGACCAACAGCTTTTGACACACAGTCAGCAGCTATATGACCAGTTTTGCCACATTTGAAACACTCAGCCTTGGATTTATCAAATGCCTTCTTTTTGCCAGCACCTGAACTTCCTTGCAGCATGTTCTTCCAAACCTTTTGTTGAACCTTTTGACAAGCATAGCTATCATTGCTCATCATCTTGTTCAGCAAGATCTGCAGTTCTTCTTCATCTGACACTTCCTCCTTGTCCATCATCCTGTTGATCAGGTTGAGTGAACACATCACTCACCTGAGTTACAGGCTGTCTCATTAGCCCACAAAGCTGCACCTCTTTGGAATTGCCAAGGGCATTTCTCTTTTGTTGCCTTGAATTGTTCATCATTCAGAAGGTCCATACAGATTACTAATCCATATTCTGATTAGTACCTTGAGTTCCTAGAATGTTTGAGAATAGTCCACTCTTCAGGTATAGAATGTCCAGGAAATTTATTCACCAGGTTGAGCTGTCCTTAAGTTATCCCAACAGCTTTGAGATCATTCACAAACAGTAAAACCTTGGTTGTGGTTTCAGTGAGAGTCTCCTTTGGTTAGCAAAGAAGAAGTTCTACTGTCTAAACAAGATTTGTTGATTCTGTTGGTCCACGTTTGATTGTGGGTCCATTGCATAGACAGACACCAAAGTATCCCATTTCTGTTTGCTGTCTTTCATTTTTTCTCAAACCTGTTTGACACATCATCAGGAAGAGAAATGACCAGATTGTGTTCTGGCCTTTTGCATCCAGAGCCACCAGTCTCTTGTCTTCATAGGACAACCATTGAGCTTTAGCTTCTCAAAGGTCCTGATTTTCAGGAGCAGCTCCTTTCAACCGCGTGGATTATGTTGAGTAACAGAGGTTGGCACCATAGGGCCCTCCATCACTATCTCGGCCAGTTGTACATCCAGATTCTCTAAATAGAGCATCATTATGCACTTCCAACCAGAGAAGTTTTGATGATTAAATTTTGGAGGTTTGCCCATAGAGCCAGTCATAGTAAGAAGGAATTTGCAGCCACTGTTGTCCATGGAAACTTGGGAGAATGAGAGATCTAGAATGACACACACTCTAAACTGCTCTGATACCAGTTGTAGGTCCCGAGAGGTTCCCAAAGTATATAGCTTTAAGCTGTAGAGGGGGGGTGAATACAGCTATTTAAAAACTACACACTATTTTCTCAATGTTTGTATGTATTATCAACAATTTGTTAATTACAAACAAGCTTGAATGCGGAATAGTTCAAGCTGAGATGACAGATACAACAGTATGTTCACTAGTCTAAGACAAACTCAAACTAGTATACAATGAATACACTCACTAAGAAGCACTCACTGTGTTTACAAGACTTAAGGGAACAGCTTATGTAAAACAGCTTAGACACACAGATACTGATTTACACAAAAGGCTTGCATGCATGAAAATCACACTTGCACGTTCACTCTTGGTTTCAGCACTTAGCTTTCTTCCACACTTCTTTCTGTCCTTAGAAGCTTCCTTTTATACCCACTCAGAGGATCTAAGAGAAACATCTTCATTGGACGGAATGAAAAAGGAGAAGTCTTGTTGAAAAGACAACATAACCTTTTCTGCACTTTTCTGAAAAGCAGACTTGTCTTCACATGTGCAGAACTTTTGTCTTTTTACTTTGTCTACTGTTGCATTGCCTTTAACTAATTTAGGAATGTCAACTTTGCGTCTTTCTTCCTTGTAAAGGCCTATTTTGATATAAGAAAAAGGTCTGTCACCCTTTTTCAAATAACCTTTTGTCTTCATGTTACAGAACAGCTTGGGCAGGCTGAGCAGTTCTGTTTTCCACTTTGTCTTCGACTTTGTAAACTGATCTTGTAGTCAAAAACAATACACGATGACTTGGAAACATATTCCATAAAGTGTTTAGCCTGTTCACAAAGAACAGGTTCTGTTCACAAAGAACAGAACACTTTAAAATTGCCCAAGCTGCTCACCAGTGTAGAGCAGCGTAGACAGTTTATGTCCAGCCTGTTCAGCAGACAGAGTAGCTTGGACAAACTGTCTTAGTTGCAACTCATGCAACATATAGAACAGCTTTAGACTGAAATTGCAAATCATTTTCAGGTTTCAATAAGGCATATAACAGGCCTTAAATTCAACCTTCAAATGCATCAACAGGTTTGATTATAAATCTCCCCCTCAGATGTAGAACAGGTTTGACTGAGGCCTTTTTGTGCCTAACAAATGGATTTTGGGAAGTGTTAGGATACTCAATTGCCTTAGTGGAATTATCGTACAACAATAGCTATCACTTGAGCATTAAAGCTGCTCTGTTTGAGGCACTGTACGGACAAAAACGTCGATCGCCCCTTGGCTGGGCCAAAGTCAGGGATAGTCAAGTCATTGGCCCAGAAATCATACTTGAGACCACCAAAAAGATAGTACAGATACGGAACCGACTAAAAGTTTCCCACGATCGTCAGAAAAGCTATGTAGACGTAAGGAGAAAATCCTGTGAGTTCCAATTAGGAGAAAGGGTACTGATGAAAGTCTCGCCATGGAAGGGCGTGGTTCGATTTGGGAAACAAGGGAAACGGAATCCTCGTTACATTGGACAATTCAAAGTCTTAAAGAGGATTAGACTAGTAGCTTATCATTTAGAGCTACCACCAGAGCTTAGCAGCGTGCACAATATCTTCCACGTAGCGAATCTGAAGAAGTGTTTGTTAGATAAGACTGATAAACTTTGCTTCATCATAGAGCCGATAGAAATCATGGACCGTAAGGTCAAAGGATTGAAGCAAAGTCGTATACCCATCCTGAATGTCAGATGGAATTCTAGACATGGACCAGAATTCACTTAGGCATGCAAAGACCATTTTAAGCAAAGATACCCTCACCTCTTCTTAAGTAACAAGACCCCTGAGGAAACAAGATAGAATTTCGGGACATAATTCCATTAACAATGGGAGACTGTAACATCCGGCACTAAACCAAGTTAGCAACTATGACCTAATCAGTATTTACTAGCCAATTATAACCTAATCAGTGGTGATTTGCAATTAATCAAAGTGAGTAACAAAGTTCACAAGGAAATTCAATTCAATAAGAATCAATTTCATCGGTGCAATGAATCGGCAAATTAATTAATCCGATCGATTTGCGATATGATGGATTAATTCAACTAAGTACAATATTAAATTATGATTAATGACACTAATCATATACTAATACACTTACTTAACATTAATTATGCAAGACTAAAACAATTTATTAAACAAATGCATTCAAAAGTATTATGAATTTACAAAAAAAGAAAAATACAAGAATACATTCTAAATACATTTATACAAAAAAATTGAAAATACATTAAAATATCTTCTAAAAATCTGGCCATAGGGAGGTACAAGTAGGTTTTGACTTCATTTTTATAATACACACTTCCATAACCCATCAAAATCAAATCATTTTTATCATCTTCTTTCATCTCATCCAACACTCCACTCAACCTCCACTTTGATGACCATTTTTCTCTATAAATAGAGAGATCATTTCTCATTCATCTTCACACATTTGCAAGAGCAAAACCTCTCATTTTACTCTCTCAAAATCGTCCATGGCCACACACACAACAGTGCCGGTCCAATCATATTTGGGGCCCCGTGCAAAAACTTAAAAGGGGCCCTATATATATATATATATATATATATATATATATATATATATATATATATATATATATATATATATATATATATAAAATAAGCAAAATTCAAGTAAAAATGATAAATTAAGAACTAAAAACTTCGGCAGGTCGATAATCTTATTTAGTCGTTAATAGACCTAAGTATATATAGTAAATTTTAGTGAATGAGCCCCTATGATTAATGGGCACTGGACGGCTGCGCGTGTTGACCTTGCTCAGGGCCGGCCCTGTGTAATCCAAACGGAACCTTAGAGAATTCATCCGTCTATAACATTATTGTCGTACTTTCTACTATGATAAGTACAATAATTCGTTAGAAAAAACAAATAAAAAACATATACAAGTTTGTTGTGTTACTTTAAAACCGTGTAAATTAATGTTCGACATATTGCTTTCAACATTCCTCTTATAATCATCGATGGTTGTTTATTTATCTGATGTAAATAGCATACATTCATCTAAAATAAACAAAAAACAACGTAACTAAGTTGTTGCTTTCAAGATGCATCTTACTTTTGTTTTTTATTTCAAACTTTTGACATAAAAATTTCATTTTTTTATAAATTTGTCATTACTTTATAACCCTTGATTTTTAATCTAATGGATAAAATTGGCTTCTTAAGACTATAAAAATATTGAATTCAACAATATATATATATATATATATATATATATATATATATATATATATATATATATATATATATATATATATATATATATATATATAGATGAGATCATTGCAGAACCTAAATTTAGTGTAGAACTGTAGAACCAATATCTTCAATAGATTAGATTAATCTAATGGTTTTGATTAAAACAATCAAGTTTGGAATTAATGGAAAAAATTGATATTAGTGATATTTTAATTCATTTAAGGATAAAAAAAAGAAAATATTGAAAATAGCAAAAATATTGATATTAGCAAAAAAAAATATATTTTTTCTATAAATTAAAATAACATTAATATGATTAACTTTTAAATCAAAAAAATTATACCATAAAAACGAGAATTGTATACTCTTTAAAACGAGACCGGACATGATATATTTTTCGTATAGCATCACCTCATTTCACCTAGAAAGATGAATACAAATTATTATTTTTATAATAAAATAAAATACAAGATAAATACAATTATTTTAAAATCTATAAACATTAATAACTAACTAGTTTATTTAAAATAAATATATATGAAAGTATATACGAGTAATATTATTATAAGATGACCTATTAATTATATATTTTTTTAAATATATATGAATAGTAATTATTTTTATATATTTTTTAAAACTTTTATTATACAATGTTAGAATTAATAAGTTAGTAGAGTATTAGATTTTGTTAGAATTGATTTTGAATTTAAAAGTAGATTATATTAGATTTGGATAAATCAAGTTTAAATTTCTTTTTTATTTTTAAAAACTAGAAATGTCACGTGTGGATTCATGGTAATGACACGTGTACTCACAAAATAAATATGGTTACTGTTAGATATAGATTAATTCTATCCATTATTTTTTCATCATTATCTATTTGAAATCTGTTATTTTTTAACAATTATATTGATTATATATGTGTGTGTGTAAAATTACAATTAAATATTTAATAAAATTAAATACTGATTATATAAACAATAATAAAATATTTAAAAATTAAACATAAAACAATATTAATAAAATCATACTTTATAACATTTTATTTGTTGTTATAAAGTATATATAAACATACGTAAAATTGAATTTTTCAAGTTATATCGATCAGGGTTGTCCCATGGATTTTGGAGGCCCTGTGCTTCTAATTACAATATAGACTGTTAAACTTTTAAACAATAAATTGGTCATTTGAAACTCAATTTTAATAGGTAAACTGGAATCGTGAACGACAAACAAAAATTATTAGTGAGAAATTAATATGAATAATACGAATTAAATTAAATTTAACATATATTTCATTTTAATGCACACATGCACGTGTATGCGTCAAATGCAGAAAATTTATATTGGTCTGAACTTATATCTTTATTATGACTTTGAGAAACTACAGAATTAGGGGTCCTGGGTGGTCGAGCCTCCCGTACACCCTAAAACCCGCCCCGAATATCGATTAAATACACACACACATAGAATTCAAAATTTTAAAAGAATGTTAAGAATTTAACTATTATATGTATATTTAAAAAGATATATAAATTATAGTACTTTTCTTGTATTTTTTTCTTATAAAAAGTTAATACTTATATGATTTAATTTTATGTTTACATATGTTTTATGTAACCAATTATTTTTTAAAAATTATCCACGTAATACATGATTTCAAAAACTAGTTTGTATATAAACTATTTAATAAATTATCTAATATTTAAACTGTATTTTTTTTGGGTGCAAATTCGTACCGAGGTAGTAATAAAATAAATCTGACTAAATTAGGTGTCTTTATTTCGTCTGCTTATGTCTCATTCTATGGCTTTGGCTAGTCGTTAAAGATGCTTTCTCATGTGGACTCGATAAGACAAAATATTAATTTTAATTGAATAAAAAAAAGTATTAAGTTAAATAAAAAAATAAATTATAAGTTTTTTTATATCAAAATAAATAATTCATAATCACTTATTTCATATACATAAACGAGTTGTCTAACATCCGCCACGCGTTGATACGGGGTCTAAAATATTAATTACAGAAATAAATATAAAAACAAATAAACTTTCAAACAATTCAAATAACGAAACACAACTGAATCATGATCGAAGAGTGAAATTGGAAAGTTGATATCAAAAAGCAAGACAAATGATACTGTCGGTTCTTATCATTGGTTTTTAAGATTTTGCGATGTTAAGATTAGAATGTGTTATTAAATAAATCGGAACCAGATTTAATTAATTAATTATTCATAACCATAATTTGAAAATTTGACATTGATTAGGTTTAATCGTCAATTTAATTTGTCGGTTTTACGATCAAATATATCAAATAAATTTATAACGGTAATGTCTCCAATACATTGATTAGGGTTTATCAACGGTATAATAGTAATGTTCAAAGTTTTACATTATCATATTCAATAAAAAAAATTTAAATATTAAATAGTTACATTTAAATTATGAAAACAAGTATTGTGCATTTGAATAATAAAATCTTTTTCATACAATTAAACATAACATAATAGTTTCAAAAAACAACTCCAAATATAAGTATAATTAAAATCACAACTTTAAGTGTGTAAGAATTTTGTAATAATAAATTTTAACATAGGACCAAACAAAAATTTATTAAAATAAAAGATGTAATTAAAAGACAACGCTAAAATAAGGATGTGTTATGAAAAATTTAAATTTAAAACAAAAAAAAAAAAAGAAAATACGCAATTGGCTTACTCCATGCATGTGAATAATAAGTCTTTTTCATACAATTAAACATAACATGATATAGTTTCAAAAGACAACTCCAAACATAAGTATAATTAAAATCATAATTTTAAGCGTGAAAGAAAATATTGTAATAATAAATATTAAAATATGACTAAACAGAAATTTATTAAAATAAAAGGACTAAATAAAAGATAACGCTGAGATAAAGGTGAAAAATTTAAACTAAAGAAAAAGAAAGAAAAAACGCCATTGGCGTTCCTCATTTGGTTATATATATAGGGTTGGGTTCCGGTAAGAACCCTTGTTACCGTGAGAACGTGAGAACCACTCCAAAATGCACAAATTTGTACATCAAATGCACAAATTTTAATATTAAAAGTTTTACTTAAAATCATTATTAGTCTTAAATATTAATAAATATCATAATCTAACACTAAAAATACATTCAAAAGTTACATTCATTAAATTATAAACTAAATGCACAAATTTGAACATCAAATGCACAAATTTTCTTAAATGCACAAGTCGTACATAAAATGGATAAATTATAGCATGAGATGCGTAATTTTTTACATGAAATGCATAAATATATTGAAAACATTTAATTTTAGTATCAAATGCACAATTTTATACAGTGCATGCACAAATTTTAGAGTGGTTCTCACGTTCTCACGGTAACAAGAGTTCTCATGTGAACCCAATCCTATATATATATATATATATATATATATATATATATATATATATATATATATATATATAATTTGATTCATCAATTCTTAATTAGATAAACTTTCTATTATTTGAAACAATGACAAACCACAACCATAATTGGATCAGAATTTTTTTTACATTAGTACTCACACACTTATCTAATTCAAATTCTAAATCTATACATTTGTCCACAATAGGACTCGAACCCTCAACCTTGGGATCTCCTTTAGCATCTTGGTACCATTGAACTACAACTCATTTGGTATGATTAGATCAGAACTAGAGTTATACAAAAATAAAACAACTTTAGGAATTTTTTTTAATAAAAAAAATCCTACAAAATAATTCGTCCTTTGCTAATTTAACAAAGTTTAGTATCAAGTTTTCAACAAAAACATTTTCTTCATTCAAACCACAAATTGGAACACAAACTTTCAAACATCAGTTTTCAGTAACAATCATTTTTCTTCGGCTAAATAACAACAATTGATCACTGGAACACCAATTTTGAACACCAACTTTATGTTGATATTTAATGACTTTGTATGTACGAGATGACGAAACTCAAATTTAATGCATTTTGATAAACTATTAGAATTCTTCGGTCTATATATAACATCATTGTCGTACTTATTGATAAACTATTAGCTGGTGCCGTTTGGTTCGAAGGATTTAAACAATCCATTTAGGATTTGAATTTCGAAATATTTCATTGTCATGTTTGGATAAAGATTTAGCTCATATAAGAGAAAGATTTAGCTCATTTAGGATTTCATATTCCTCACTCCTCCACATTTCATAATCCATCCATCCCTTTGAAGATTTCATAATCCTATCATTTTAAAATCCATCATTTTAAATTCATTAATCGTCACACAACCAAATTTGTTTTCTTCCTTTATTATTCAAGAATTCAAGCTTTTAAAGAGTTTCTTTGGTGCAACTAGTTCAAGAACAACTCTTCTACACATTTTCATACTTCTAATACATCAAAGTAACTAAATACTAACTTATTACATCTTATATTTATATTGATACAAGTCTTGCATAATATATATAATCACCAACAACAACACGTTTCATAAAAACTCAAGTTTATAAATCACTAGTTTTGTTTTAAGTTTGTTTTCTTCAAATGTGTTTATAAATATATAAAAACATTATGTAAGTATAAATATTATGGAAACAAGTTATATAAATGTGTTTTATAACCTTTTATACAAGTGGTTTTTGAATAAACAACAAGAATCACAAGTTGTTTCAAGTTTATGAAATATGGATTTTCGGCAGAAATATTACGTCGACTTTGTAAAATCATAACTAATTCATAACTTAACGAAATGAGTTGATTCTTGTCTCAAAAGTTAGATCTATATTTTAGCTAAAAATCTGGAAGTTTTCATAATTTATTATGGAGTTTAGAACCCCCATATATTATTTGGGAACCCAAAAGTTTGACAGCTCAAAAATGGCCAACATAGCGTTTTTAGCGAGCTTTTTCCCTAACTTAAACACCTCGAAAAATGGCCGTTCTTGACTTTAAAAATTCTTTGTATATAGTAGTTTAATGTCCAAGAAAACCAAAGCTTAAATCGTTTTGGAGCTTAGTCAAAAACATACTCAAAGTAGGCCGAAAAACCTTCAAAAAGCTGGAAAAGTATATATATATATATATATATATATATATATATATATATATATATATATATATATATATATATATATATAAACTTGACGTTTTAAGTGGGTTTTATTTATAAACATGTAATGTTGGGTGATTTAAAAGATAACAACATTTATACATACATATTATCATATATGGGAGTTATTAAATCCCTTATATCATTTAGGACTCGGTTAAACACGTCCGGTGTCATCACTCATCAACAACGTAAATCGTCGTTTTTACGATCATTTTGCCATCAACATGCGGTGAGTCTTCATAGCCCCTATTTTCACTATCTATTGGGGTGGAAATACAAGCACTATTTTCATATGGACGTCAAAACTGTTTATTTCTTATATGTATTACACATGTGGATCCATCAGCCCTCAAATCATGAACCGCTAATTACATTTATTTGCAAGCGCGAATATATTGTGGATAGATCTATCGGGAGTCATGTCCCCCATTCGGGTTAGTCTTAATCGGCTAACGGCGGGATGCATATATATTCAACACACGGTATTACGTATGAGAATACTGCACATGACAAACTCATGTAATTAAGCTTCGGTTGCATGATGGTTTATGTAATACATACATGGAATTTATGATTTATAAATTCAACTCATCTGATAATGTCCATACAATTGGTCTTTTCGCGTAAACCTATGAGCTCACCAACAATTTGTTGACGTATTTTAGCATGTATTTTCAGGTGATTAAGACATGCGCATTTATCGGAAGCATTCCAAGGCTTCCGTTCATGTTGGAGTCCCATCATTTTCAAACTCGGAGATTTATTTGCATCTTTCCTGATAAACTAAATTGTGTATTTAAATCTTGGTATTTTAAGAACTTCTTATGCTGTATTTTTGTTATGTAAAACAGTATTTAAATTTGAAGTTAAATCAATGTATTTTTGAAAACGTCCATATAGTGGTCATTCGTTATGATTATGGTTACGCTTCCGCACTCGTCACGCCTCGCTGCCAACCGGGGTAGCAGGTTGTGACACAACAGAGTGAAATCGAGAAAGCGATATACTTAAAAGTGAAATCGAGAAAGCGACATACTTAAAAGTGAAATCAAGAGACACGCACACAGAGAGAAACGGAGGGAGAACAACACACCTGAAAGGAGGTCGAGAGGAGGTTCATCCATATATCAACACGAGAGAGCGCAGAGAGGGAGAGTATTGATGGAGGAAATTGGTTTTTGATTTTTGGAAGTTGTGAAATTGGAGGCGGGACCTTTTTTTCCTAGGGTTGGAGTGTAAAAGTTTGGGTTATTTTACCTTGTCACTGGTGAATGAGGAGAGGGACGATGGTGAGATGAACGGCGAACGAGGAGGCACAGTAGCGGTGGAGAGGGTGGACGATGGTGAGATGAACGAGGAGAGGGACAATGGTGGAGGCGGTGGACTCTCAGCAGCGACGGGAGGACCTACAGCAGCGACGGGAGGATTCACAGCAGCGACGATGGGTTGTAAAGGGAATAGAGGACTCACAGAGGAGGCGGAGTTACAACAGCGGCGGTAACACTCTGTTCCAGAAGAAAGAAAGGCAATTGATAGAATGGAAAAGAAAATAATGGAGAAGGCTACAAATGTTTCTTTCCTTTCCTTTCCATCTTTGGATGGTAGGTTTTTAGCCTGAAAATAAAGAAATTTCCTTTCCTTTCCTTCTTTAAAAAAGTTTATGGAACCCAAATTTGATCAGATTGTTTAAATTTCCATTTCTTTCATTCCTTTAATGAGTTTATGGTACACACCCTAAGTCTGTAGAGGGAGGAGGAGGCGTGGGTTGCAGATGGAAGAGAGTAGAGGAGCGACCTTTTTTTTAGGGTTATTTTAGTTTAGTTGTATTACTCAAAGGAAAGGGAGGGATTTTTTAAAAAAATGACTTCTGTTATCTCAATTTAATAATTTCAAAGTTGATTACCTTAAATGAGAAAAACCTTAAAGTTGTTTAATTTTTTTTATAATAAAAATAACCCTTTAAAGTTTATAAAAACAACCCTTTACAAACAATGTATTATTAAATCGGATGGGAATCAGAATTAATTAATTTTTCATAACCATATTTTGAAATTTTGACATTGGCGATTTATTTTTGTTGGTTTTATGATCAAATAAAATAAACCTATAACGGAAATGTCTCTAATACGTCGATTGGGTTCGTCAACATTATAACATAATAGTTTCAAAACAGAACTTCAAACATAAATATAATTAAAATCATAATTTTAAGTGCGTAAGAAATTGTTGTAATAATAAATGTTAAAAGAGGATTAAACGAAAATTTATCAAAATAAAAGGGCTAAATAAAAGATAATGCTAAGATAAGGGTGTATTATGAAAAAATAAATTTAAAATTAAAAAGAAAAAGCATGATTGGATGAATCCATTTGGTAAATGTATGATATATAATACCGATCGAATACATCTAATTTGTGATGTTGGGCTTTAACAACTACTAATTGTTCATCAAACCACTGCCAGGGGCTCCACCCCTTGGACCCCGCTAGGGGCGCTGCCCCTAGGACCTCGTAAGGGGTCGCAGCCCCCTTGACTCCCGCTTTGTAAGACCCAAGATTTCTCAAAGGTCTTAAGTCTAGGCCCCAATAGCAATGCAATATCAATCAGGAAACTAAGATAATAATTAACAGTGCGGAATTAAAGTTAATTACAAACAGAGACAATTTTAAGTGATAGGGTACAGACTTCTAGACTATTACATTAAAGCATAAATATAATCTAACCCCGAACCCCAAAGCTCTATCATCAATCAAGTACCAAGGTGTTGAAACAGGTTCTAAAGCACTTCAAGCTCTTTCAGAGTTCTGACCTATGAACTAGGTCCAGCCAATCCTTTGCCTTTACCTGAAAAATAATGCAACAACGGGGTATGCTTATTTGCTTAGTGAGAATGTAGAATTTCACATTTAACATGCAATTATGAATGCGGAAAGCTCATGCACTGCACTCATCTCATGCACGGCTCAGCTCTATTGCTCATGCACTGCACTAGGCTCATGCACAGCTCAAATCTCGAAGGGACATTGGCCAATTTAAATGCTCTTTGATGCGCGTCTTTGTTCAGCTCCCAATTATAAAATTGTTGTTGCTCTTGAGACTTTTAGACAAATTCATAAGGAATGCTTAGATGATGATAACACCATACACACGCATCATTAGTGGGGATCAGCCACGTACTGGGCTAGCTACCAGTATTTGCTGTATGGGTATCATCAGAATGCTCAGCTCTAGCTACCCTCTGTGCTTTCAGCATGTAAACCAGCACATCATAAGCCTAACATTAACCCAACACTGAGCAATAGTGATTGGGTTAAGCTTAACAATCAAATGACTCGTCAATGAAATAGAAGCTAGAAGAAGAAAAGATCGGCTCAACAAATTATAGTAATCATGACAATTTATCAATATGCTCAATAAGATCGGAATGCCAATAAAAATCAGGATAATGCAACAAAAGTCTCAATTCACATAATTTGCAGTTAAAGTAAAATCTACAACTCACAGTTACTGGTTAGTTTGCACTTTCACTTTCTGGCACTGACTCTGTTGCTCACAATCTGTAGTGGATTAGAACCATTATTTGACTTATATCAGACTTACAGATGCTTGCCACTTTGTTATAACCTTCACTGATGCTCTTTAATTTCTTTTAGCTTTGCTTGTTGCTCAATCTATTAATTCATATCATTTCTGATATTTATTAGTCTTTGAATCATTTGAATAATAAATTCAGTGTTCGTTAGTTGGTCTTTAATCTCAAAGTCTCATATCTTGATTATATTGATATAAATATGGTCATCAATCTCATTAGAATCTTTCTTAGCTTTCGTTTGCTCATTAGAATTCTTAAGAAAGCATGTTTAATCATATCATATGCTTATTTGATGTTTATATTTCATAAGTTTGCATTTTTTTGAAATCTAATCATATATGATCATGCATATATATTCATATGTTTTTTAATTGATGATATTTCTTAAGTTTATAAATCTTGATTTCAATGATTGATCATTCATATGCACATGTTTCATTCCCAATTTAATTCACTACTTATATGTGGGTGTATATATATTTATATATCAGAAAAGCTATTGTGTATTTTGGATTTTTATAAACCACATTCGGATTCGGACCATCCGGATTCGGACCATACGGATTCGGATCATCCGGATTCGGTTCTAGGCATCCAAAATGGCACCATCCGAAATAGGATCATCCGAACTCGTCATCCGAGTTCGGACCACCTTTCATCCGAAATGCTTTATCCGAAATAGGCATTCATCCAAATTAAGTTTGAGTTGAGATCCGAACTGGGCATCTCATCCGAAATGGGTGCTTCATCTGAATTCGGGTCTCAACCGAATTCGGATCCCATACTCATAATTTCCCAGAAATTGTTCTTCGTGTTCTATCTTATATTTATACGGATTTTCACTCAAAATTCAGTAAACTCATTTTTATTAACATGCAATGTAATATAATGTTATATAATCATATTTAGGTTGTTTTTATACAATTTTTCCTATCATAAACACATTAAATTGATCAAAATCATCCAAAATAGTTATTTTCTTGTCAAGAACACAATTTTATCAAAAATTCCATTTTCTTGCTTATTTGGACAATCCAACACATGATTTCTGTTTCTATGACTTTTATTAACTTAGATTCATGATTATACACTAAAAATTCACACATGCAATACAATTTCTTGCTTAAATTTTGGTTTTTAACAAAACCGAACCAAACTTGTAAAAACATCTAATTTAAGTGAATTTTACCTTGAATTCTTTGTAATTTCTTGTTGTTTGATGATTGTTGTAACTCCCACATGCCTTCAATATTCAATTTATTGTAAATTTATGAGAATTCTTGTTGGATTGTTGATATTGCCGTAGATTAAGAGAGAGTTAAAGAATTTAATTGTGATCAAATGAGCATTTAAATGTTCATTTTGATTAATATATCTCCACTTTGATAAATACCCATTCAACCCCCTTACACTTTGTATTTTACATCTTTCTTAATTTTGATCCTCTAAATAATTTAGAACAATTATATAATTTAATTAAATAAATTCATTACTTAATTAAATTACAAATCAAATAATGTAATGTAATAAAATTACATTATTAGCTTAAAATCAGATATTATATATTTGGTCAAAAGTTAGGTTGTTACAGAATGGGCTCCACCATGCACAAACTTCGTCCCCGAAGTTAGCTTTGTTCGAACAGACTTGGGTAGATAGCTTTTATGATATCTCTTGATTCCCAAGACTGATGCGAACCTTTGTGGTGTTTCCACTGAACGAGCATCATCTGTATTTTATGATTTATGCTTCCTTGGCTTTTATAACTAGCCATTTCAGTGTTATATTATTTATCTATGGATTTAAGAAATCAACATACAAATCTTAGAATTTTTGCTTATTATTTATAATTTTTTGTATTGACTCACACTTCAAGATTCTATATTTCTTCCTATTAATTCAAATATTAATTTAGTCCTTAAGCCAACTTATTAGATGACTTATGTTGGGTACAAATTTATATAGAGTTGTAATCAATTTTATTGTAAAAGTTCAGGGGTTGTTTGTGTAAATACTCAATACTTTGTATTGTGTATAAATAGGAGTGTATGTGTACTGTTATGGATGGATTGGAGGAATACACATACACGGATCTGATTGATAGAGAAAAAGTGTTGTGCAAGTCACCAAGAACATCAATGTAATATTCTCTCATCTCAATCTAAGCATTCGATTTTATGTGTTGATAATAATTGTTCATATGATTGTTTTATGTTAAATGAATTGTATGAAATATGAATTCACAATTGGTATCAGAGCCAAATATGGTTGAATTTGAGTGCATTTTTGAATCTGAAAATTCATTTTTTCGAACACTGTTACAATAATTTTTTTTCGAAAACAGAAAATTAATTGAGGTTTTTGATTCTGTGGATGAATTGAAGTGAAAATTGGAACGAAGGTGGAACATTTAAAGTCGAATCTATTGTGATAAACATCAGATTTTAATTCCAAACACACAAGATTTAATTTGGATTTTACTGAATTTTTGAAAAAGTGTGTGTTCTTGAGGTTTTCGATTGATTTTTGGATTTTAATATGAAATTAGCCAAAGTTGTTTCACAAAAAGTGTTTCTGTGTTAAAAACGAACATTCGATTTTAATCTGGAATCAATTTGTGGATTTTTGTTGAAAATTGAAATTTTGAAGTTGATATTTGAAATATTATGTTGAAACTCGGGCAAAGTTACAATCATAATGTTAATCGAGTTTTATTAGAAAGCAATCGAGTTTCATTTATATGTTATTCGAGTTGCATGCTTTTATGATCGAGTTTATTTCTTAATTGATCGAGTTTGATATATGCTTATTTCGAGTTTGATTCACTATGTATCGAGATTGATAAAGCTTTGATTCGAGTTAAACATACATTTGTTCGAGTTCAACATCACTTAATTCGAGTTGAACATCATATCATTTGAGTTTGATTATACATTCATCGAGTTTCATGCCTTATGATTCGAGTTTTAAGCCTTAATCATTCGAGTTTCATGTTTAATTGATCGAGTTTAATTCCTTCTTCACGAGTTTCATTCTTGTTCATTCGAGTTTCATACTCAATCATTCGAGTTTTTATACTTCTTCATTCGAGTTTGGTGATTCTTTATTCGAGTTTGAGTCTTCATCAATCGAGTTTGACTCTTATACATTCGAGTTTCATCCCATATCATTCGAGTTTTGACTATTTGACCTTTGCTGCTTAAATTGACCATAACTTTTGACTGGAATATCGTTAGAAGGCCTACCATACCTCAAATCGAAGCTTGAAAAGAGATCTACATTTCTAGAATGGGCGTAGCCGTTTCGGTAAATTTTCGAGGCCCTATTCCACTCCAGAAAAAAGTTACAGGTAATTTTATGCAGAAAAGCTGAAATTTTAACGTCAAAAAGTCATTTTAGAGCTGATTTTTCACAAGTAATCATTAACTGAATTAAGTTTTCAAAGTTTTATCAGAATTTATTCAGTTTTTCCATAAAAGATCTTGGAAGATTCATTTTTCTGCAATTCATAATGGCATATGAACATTTTTCAAAGTCTGAGCTGATTGTCAAACTTACTGAATCTGAAAAGATTCGTAAGAACAATTACGACATTCTCATTCAGTTAAATACTGATAAACATTTGGCGTTACGTGACGTACAAATACTGAATGAAGAAATTCAGAGCTTAATAGAAAAACAAAACTCTGAGAGTTGTGCTCATCAATTGAAAATATATGAATTACTTAAAGAACTTGATGAGCTGAAACAAGAAAATTTTCAGACTGCAACTCAACTCAAATATCTTTTGCCTGAAAGATCTGATCTTTACAAGAAAGTTAAAGATCTTGAAGAATTACTATCCAAGACAAATCATACTGATCAAAATTGTGTTTTAAACAAATCAGAAGAATTTTTTGCTCTTGAAAAAGAGTTATCTTTAACTAAAGATTCTCTTGAGAAGGAAAGACATATGTTCTTACTGAAAGAACAAGACTTTAAAACAAAATCTAAGTTGTTTGAAGATGAAAGAAAGATGTTTTTAATTAAAGAACAATCTTTTAAAACTGATTTCTAATCATTTGATAATGACAGAAATTTATATTTGGTCATTATCAAAGGTTTAGAAGATCAGATACTTCATCTTACCAAACAACTTAGTGATTCTCCTTCTTCAAAAGAATCAAAGCTTGAGATTTCTTCAGTTTGTTTAAAATCCAAAGTTGATCATTCTGATTTATCTACAGAAAGTGAAAATAAACCAACTGAATTTTATAAATCTGATTCTTCTTCAGATCTTAAACTTAAGTATCTGTTAAAGATACACAGAGGCAAAGATAAAGTTGCTGAACAACTTCCGATAAAGATTTACACCGGTGAATCTTCAAAGTCAACTTTTCTTAAAGTTTCTGGAAATACTGGTCATTCTTCATAGAAAAGAATTTCTCAGAAAAACACCAAATATTACCAGAAACAGGCTATAACCGGACAGTTGTTCATAAAGAAGAGTTTGAAAAAGTCTGAACATTCAAATTCAAGTTTCTTTAGAAATTCAGATATTCAATTTTCTCATACTCAAAGAAATTTGTTTTCTGCTTTTGAAAGAGAAGCTGATAGTTATAACTTGCAATGGGTACCTAAACCCAAGTGCAAGTGGGTACCAAAACCCGTTTTGAAATGGGTACCCAAGAGCGCTAACAAGTCTGGATCCAAATCTGTTTGGATACCAAAGACATCTTAAATTTTACAGGTTGTAGGTTTCTTATCATTTCAGATAAGGACCCGTTCTTCATTTCAATAGGCTCTTGATTACATCAGATCAAGACCCGTGTTTTAAATGCAGATGGTTTTTAGTCATATCAGACTAGAACTCGGACTTCATCTCAAGAGGCTTCTACTCACAACAGAGTAGAACCCGATCTTCAATGAAATTAGATTTTGTACTTTTCAGTACAGAACCCAAGCTAATGGTTTTCAGTTTTCTTCAGACTGAAACCCGAGCTTCCGCGACATATGGCTTCTAGTCACTTCAGATTAGAACCCGAGTCTGAAAGACAAATCTTACTAGAATTCTTGCCCTGAATTCAACTCCGAAGCTGAAATTGACAAAGAGGGAGTTTTATTTTTATAATTTTTTCTCCTGATTTCATTTCTATGAAGTTGACTAACTGTGTGCTTATTTCCAGGGGGAGTTTCAGACGCACTTTGACGATGACATTCTTCATAAATGGTGTGTGATTTTTCACGAAAAGATTTGATACGCACATAAAAATAATTTCTGAGCTGAAAAGAAATTTTTTATAAATCTCTGAATCTCTCATTGAGATTAATTAATCTAATCTCTTTGATGTTCATAATCTCATTTCTTCTGAGATTCTCTTTGTTATAATGCTTCCAATTTGTACTGGATTCCCCCGTTATCTTCCGTTTTTCATGAAAATATAATTAATTTCATTTCATCTATCAGATTTTCCATATCATTCTGATATCTACCAACTCATCATTCCCCAAATTCATTTAGGATTTCATCTCCCAGTATGATATCCCTTGAGCTTCAAAGCTGAAAATCTTTATGCTGACTCCGATTATGCACCAATCTGAGTGATAGGCATAAATATCGCTTCTATGGTCTAACCAGAACCGGAAGACCTACCCAAGAAGCAAACCATCTATAAATTGTGCGGGAGAGGGTTCTTTAGGTTTATTAGTTGAGAAGTGTCAGTTATCACGGGATTCTGACAGGGTCGAGCAGAGGTAAAATGTTAATGAGAGGGATACATTGACAGGAGATGGTGGTGCATCTGATCATGCTTGTCTTATAAAGCTGACTGAATTTAAAGAAAAAGTGAGTCGGAGGGAGCTTAGTTGAAAAATGCTGAGTGCTGAGAGTTGAGAAAGGATTAAAAGAAAAGTAAATCCTACCTAAACTGTGTTATCCTGGGTAAACCACATAATCTATCAAGCCCTAGGCGACTTGATATTGAAAAAGACATCATGGACCCAGTGACGCATGCACTTAACCCCACCAACTACTCAGTTATCTCTCAAAAGATTTCTGTTTCAATAATCACGGAGATATAGCACATAATTATCGATATATCATTTGGATATTATTGATATTGAAACAAGGAAGACAGTTGCTCCGGTCTCCAATTTCATTTGATGCACATTGTGTCTAGAGCTGATTATATACACTTTTAGGACACATCGCGTCTGACAGTCTGCGTGACTATAAACTGCTAGTCCATAGTGACTAAGCCGGAACAAATAAGAGTGATTCTTTCATGATAAAGGATTTCACGATGACTATTTGGAAATCCTACCAGTGTTAACATCACGCCAGCGCTGAAAGTAGGTCACATAGATTTTGTCTATTTTGCAAACAGGTATCCTATGTGGACCTGGACTCGTTATATCACAAAATGATTATGTGTCATTTTCCCCAAAGTTGAAAAGCTTTGTTTTTGTTCTGAAAAGTTATAATATCAATTCGAGGGGGAGTGAACTTTTTGAGGGGGTGAGATAAATCTATTTTGTATAGGGGGAGAGATATCAGTTTAAGGGGGGAGAAAATCAATTTGTAATAATTTCTGAGTTGTAATTGTTGTTGTATTTCTTCTACTGTAATTTCATTGAATTAATGTTTCTGACGTTTTTGCATGATCTTCATAATTTTTTATGATCATCATGAGGGGGAGAAAAGCTGAATTTCAGAAACAACTGTTGAGTAGTTTGAAATCAACTGAAGGCAATTGCCACATCATCTCAAGACAATTGATCAATGAAGATATTTAAAAGCTATTCATGATCCAAGGGGGAGTGTGCTTACAAGAAAAGAGAATATCATAATAGAAGAGATGTGAAGATCAGAGTGAGACAATAAAGAAGAAGATTTTATCAGAAGATTCAGAGATCAAAGAGAAGGTGCAAGAAAAGTTTCAAGAAAGAATGTTCAAGTTTCCTGCAATGTACTTTAATTTGAAAATTGATTTCATCTCTAAGGGGGAGATTGTTGGGTACAAATTGATATAGAGTTGTAATCAATTTTATTGTAAAAGTTCAGGGGTTGTTTGTGTAAATACTCAATACTTTGTATTGTGTATAAATAGGAGTGTATGTGTACTATTATGGATGGATTGGAGGAATACACATACACGGATCTGATTCATAGAGAAAAAGTGTTGTGCAAGTCACCAAGAACATCAATGTAATATTCTCTCATCTCAATCTAAGCATTCGATTTTATGTGTTGATAATAATTGTTCATATGATTGTTTTATGTTGAATGAATTGTATGAAATATAAATTCACAACTTATGTAATGACATTGGGCATTTTTAGGAACTCTGACTTATTATTTATACTCTTAATATGTGGGCTTTATGCCTTGAGATTTAAAATACGCCATAGCCAATTCGGCTAACAACTCAATACATTAATTAGCTCATATATCTCTTTAGTTTGATCTTGAGCCAGTTGTAGCTTTTTAAATCTCACATCTGTATTATTGCAAAATTTTCATTTGTTAACTTATGCAATCACATAAGAGATTTCAGGACTTCTGATTATCAGTTATATATTCACTATGTGGATTTTTGGGATTTAATTTATATCCCATTCAATTCGGCTAAAATCTCTCTATATCAGTTAGCTCATATCTCTTTTCATTTGTTCTTGAAATAGTTACAGAGCTTTTTTTTTGGAATCTGATATATGTACTTTATGTTTCTTTTATTGATGATGTTACAATCATCAATTGCTTAACTGATTTCTGATTTGCACTGACTGTTGTGAAGACTTATAATTTCTTTGCTCTGACAAGCAGATGGAATAAGAATTCCATTTAATCATACGTACGTACTTATGTTTGACTTTTCATTAGTGAATCTCTAAATTTAAAATCACTTTACTCTTTTGGCAGAAGCTTTTATTTTATGTGCAGTTAGGTGGAATAAGTATTCTATATTGGATATCTCACTATTCTCGCATTGACATAATGAGAATCCATCACTTACATTTATTTTGGCATTTGACGGGCTTTTCATTGGCCATTCATGACTAATCGCTTGTCTTTTCAAAAATTTCAATCTATTTTCTTGTCACTCTCCCTTTGTGCCTCTGACTTCTTTGATTCTCGTTCAAGTTGTCATTAGGTGCTTGACAATTTGGTTCATAGACCATCTTCTCATCGATTTTTATTGGATCAACAACTTCTACCTCTGTCTCATTATAAGACACGCTGTAATCATTCTGATTACTAGGATTTATGAAGAAGCTTGTGTTTAGGATTAAATTTTTGATTTCTTAGAGCTTTTGAATCATACACGTTTCAGATGACAATACCTATATTGTTTATAGGTATAATTTCTGATTGGAAAAGTATTTGTATCGTAACTTCAGCTGATACAACCCATATGTCATCCGCATTATTCACTATCGATGACAGGGTTGTACAGTTAACTCAATACTTATGTAGGAATTGAAATTCATCTGGCAATGGAATTAAATCATTTTAGCATATAAGAAACTTATTATTAGTTACCATTGTGGTCTTTTGGCGTTTCTGGTGTCTACTCAGCATCCTCAGCAGTTATTTGGAAAGCTCGCGCCTTTGCTGTAGGTATCATTGTAGTACTTTGTTGAATTGCTCTGCTAACTGGTGGTTCAGGATTAGTAATCATGCGTGCATTTGGGCAATGCTTGGCATAATGTCCACGCTCACCACAGTTGTAGCATACGTCGTTTCTTTCTGGGCACTCATCGCTTCCATGTCCAATCTGTTTACAAGTGTAACAGGTCACATCTATAGGGTTGCAGCGTCCACTATGAAATTTGTTACAACGTTTACACGGTCGTGCTCCTGACTGTATGGAATAAACTCTAATCTTCTGAGGTGTGGAGGATGCTTGTGACTGCTGCTGACTGCACTTTGATGAACTAAAGAATCTACTAGATTTCTGTTTCTTAGGTGGAGATGGACATGTAGGACTTATAGCCATCATAACGGGTTCACAACTAGAATCTGTAAATTCCCGCTCCACCATTCTTGCTGCTTCCACTATACTGAGATACATTTTGAACTTTATGCTACTCATTTGTCTTCTATATGTTGGATTCAGACCCAGTCTGAATCGGTTTATCTTACGCTCTTCTGTTGCTACTTGATATGACGAGTAGCTGCAAAGTCTCGAGAACTCATGCTCGTATTCATCAACGGTTTTAGTTCCTTGTTTCAATTGCATCAACTGCATCTCGAGTTCGTCTTGTTTGTCTGTTGGACGGTATTTGGCGTTGAACATTTCCAAGAACTGCTCCCAGTCCAGTGTCATAATTGCTTCCTCACCATAGATGCTCTTTTGCGTCTTCCACCAGGCTCTAGCAGCTCCAACAAATAGTGTTGTAGCGAACTTAACTCTATTGCTGTCCAGACAATCTGAGATACTGAAGCTTTCTTCAGTATGACTTACCCAATCTAACGCTTGTATTGGGTTTACTGTGCCTTCAAACGTGATGGCACCACTCGCTTTGAAGTCTTTAAATCTACAGTCTTTTGGCTGCTCAACTCGTTGATTGACATGCGCATTATCATATTCCGATTCGCTTGACTGTTCATTTTGTTTTTTTTATGTTTATTTCTCTTTTCAATTTTCTTTATTGATTCAATTTGTTCTAACACGAACTTGTTTTGTTGCTCATTATTCTGGGTTATTAGTTGTTGCATCATTTTCAGGATTTGCTCTGGGGTCATGCCACCTGATGGTCCACCTTCTCCTGACATAGCTCTGAAATACAAATCACTAAGTATTTAGATCATTAGTCTAGCACATTGTACCCTTTCATGCCCCGTCCTACTACTCTCTGAAACCTATTTAGTTCAAGTCATCCTGTCATGATTGATATTATAGCATTGCACAAGTTTGAGATCATGTATTACACGTAATATAATGATTCACTCAAACTATTGCTCTGATACCATCCTGTAAGACCCAAGATTTCTCAAAGGTCTTAAGTCTAGGCCTCAATAGCAATGCAATATCAATCAGGAAACTAAGATAATAATTAACAGTGCGGAATTAAAGTTAATTACAAACAGAGACAATTATAAGTGATACGGTACAGACTTCTAGACTATTACATCAAAGCATAAATATAATCTAGCCCCGAACCCCAAAGCTCTATCATCAATCAAGTACCAAGGTGTTGAAAGAGGTTCTAAAGCACTTCAAGCTCTTTCAGAGTTCTGACCTATGAACTAGGTCCAGCCAATCCTTTGTCTTTACCTGAAAAATAATGCAACAACAGGGTAAACTTATTTGCTTAGTGAGAATGTAGAATTTCACATTTAACATGCAATTATGAACGCGGAAAGCTCATGCACTGCACTCGGCTCATGCACGACTCAGCTCTATTGCTCATGCACTGCACTAGGCTCATGCACAGCTCAAATCTCGAAGGGACATTGGCCAATTTAAATGCTCTTTGATGCGCGTCTTTGCTCAGCTCCCAGTTATAAAACTGTTGTTGCTCTTGAGACTTTTAGACAAATTCATAAGGAATGCTTAGATGATGATAACACCATACCCACGCATCATTAGTGGGGATCAGCCACGTACTGGGCTAGCTACCAGTAATTTTTGTATGGGTATCATCAGAATGCTCAGCTCTAGCTACCCTCTGTGCTTTCATCATGTAAACCAGCACATCATAAGCCTAACATTAACCCAACACTGAGCAATAGTGATGGCGTTAAGCTTAACAATCAAATGACTCGTCAATGAAATAGAAGCTAGAAGAAGAAAAGATCGGCTCAACAAATCATAGTAATCATGACAATTTATCAATATGCTCAATAAGATCGGAATGCTAATAAAAATCAGGATAATGCAACAAAAGTCTCAATTCACATAATTTGCAGTTAAAGTAAAATCTACAACTCACAGTTACTGGTTATTTTGCACTTTCACTTTCTGGCACTGGCTCTGTTGCTCACAATCTGTAGTGGATTAGATCTGACTTATATCAGACTTACAGATGCTTGCCACTTTGTTATAACCTTCACTGATGCTCTTTAATTTCTTTTAGCTTTGCTTGTTGCTCAATCTGTTAATTCATATCATTTCTGATATTTATTAGTCTTTGAATCATTTGAATAATAAATTCAGTGTTCGTTAGTTGGTCTTTAATCTCAAAGTCTCATATCTTGATTATATTGATATAAATATGGTCATCAATCTCATTAGAATCTTTCTTAGCTTTCGTTTGCTCATTAGAATTCTTAAGAAAGCATGTTTAATCATATCATATGCTTATTTGATGTTTATATTTCATAAGTTTGCATTTTTTTGAAATCTAATCATATATGATCATGCATATATATATTCATATGTTTTCTAATTGATGATATTTCTTAAGTTTATAAATCTTGATTTCAATGATTGGTCATTCATATGCACATGTTTCATTCCCAATTTAATTCACTACTTATATGTGGGTGTATATATATTATATATCAGAAAAGCTGCTGTGTATTTTGGATTTTTATAAACCACATTCGGATTCGGACCATCCGGATTCGGACCATACAGATTCGGATCATCCAGATTCGGTTCTAGGCATCCAAAATGGCACCATCTGAAATAGGATCATCCGAACTCGTCATCCGAGTTCGGACCACCTTTCATCTGAAATGCTTTATCCGAAATAGGCATTCATCCAAATTAAGTTTGAGTTGAGATCCGAACTGGGCATCTCATCCGAAATGGGTGCTTCATCCGAATTCGGGTCTCAACCGAATTCGGATCCCATACTCATAATTTTCCTGAAATTGTTCTTCGTGTTCTATCTTATATTTATACGGATTTTCACTCAAAATTCAGTAAACTCATTTTTATTAGCATGCAATGTAATATAATGTTATATAATCATATTTAGGTTGTTTTTATACAATTTTCCCTATCATAAACACATTAAATTGATCAAAATCGTCCAAAATAGTTATTTTCTTGTCAAGAACACAATTTTATCAAAAATTCCATTTTCTTGCTTATTTGGACAATCCAACACATGATTTTCTGTTTCTATGACTTTTATTAACTTAGATTCATGATTAGACACTAAAACTTCACACATGCAATACAATTTCTTGTTTAAATTTCGGTTTTTAACAAAACCGAACCAAACTTGTAAAAACATCTAATTTAAGTGAATTTTACCTTGAATTCTTTGTAATTTCTTGTTGTTTGATGATTGTTGTAACTCCCACATGCCTTCAATCTTCAGTTTATTGTAAATTTATGAGAATTCTTGTTGGATTGTTGATATTGCCGTAGATTAATAGAGAGTAGAGAGAGAGAGTTAAAGAATAAAATTGTGATCAAATGAGCATTTAAATGTTCATTTTTATTAATATATCTCCACTTTGATAAATACCCATTTAACCCCCTTACACTTTGTATTTTACATCTTTCTTAATTTTGATCTTCTAAATAATTTAGAACAATTATATAATTTAATTAAATAAATTCATTACTTAATTAAATTACAAATCAAATAATGTAATAAAATTACATTATTAGCTTAAAATCAGATATTATATATTTGGTCAAAAGTTAGGTTGTTACACGCTTTAACGCCCATGTCTTGACTTTGCCCAAACTTATACGAGTTTGCACTGTTGTATCCAATTTCCCAGAATTATATCAGCACTCGAGTAATGATTTTAGTAATATCCACAACAAACAGAATAATGTCCCAATGATTGCAAGAATATTAAAGATGAATGTCAGAGAATGTTTTCTCCCAAAAGCGGCGGCTGCAAAATGATAATCCGTATTTCTGATTGTGAAACCCTAGGCGGCTCTACTTTTACATGGAAATAAAAGCAAGTTTCAACCTATTACATAAATGCCCCCCTTAACTTGTAAAATAAAGAAACAATTAAACAAAGTCTTGAAATAAATTACAAGCAAATAAACTAATAATAATTATTACAAAAGAAAGTCACAAGATCGAAACAACTAAACAATGTCTTGCAATAAATTACAAGCAAATAAACTTGTTAGTTTATGTATTTTTTTGTTTTTAACTTCTCTATAATTTTAAGTTTTAGGTTGTTTAAATTTTTAAATTTTAATTTTAATGCCATATGTTAGAAAAACACAAAAAGATTTTGTTTTCTTTTTTATTGTTTATTTATTTTTGTCTTAACTTAATTTATAAAGAAAAACACAAAAATATTTTTTAATTCACTTTATGTTAAATATTAGTTATTAAATTCAGTATTAATTTTGCTTTTTCAAAGAAAAATAAAAAAAATACAAAAAGTTTTTTAATTGGGCTCATTCTTTTAATTCTGTTAAAATATTGTGTGTTTATTTATGGCCCACCTTGTTTTCAATTCTTAAAAACCCGATTGGCCCATTGTTTGGTGGAAATGCGCGGACCTCTCAACCCGACCCGTCCCGCCAATTTAAATAGGCGGGTCATGGGTTTCTTCTTCTTTAAGCTTCCATCTCCTTCCTCCTTCTCTCTCTAAACCGACGACCTTCACCGCCGTTTCCTCCATTAACATCCGTTCAAGCTCCAAAAGCAACCATTTTCTTTCGTATGTCTTGCATTTCACCTTCTACACCATCAGGTAATATATTTTCCACTTTATTTCAGTTTATAACTTCAGTTATAGTGTTTTTAATTTTCAAATTATTTAGGCTTTTTACTTCGGTTTTTAGACATTTTAGGACCTTTAATCTGTTTTATTTTAGCTTAATGTAGTTATATAAATTGTTCATTGCATGTTTTTACATTAGGATATGCATTTTCATGCATTTTTATGAATTTTTGACTGTTCACGTTGCATGTGCATGAATATCATAAATGCTGGAAAATATTCTAAGTTCTAACTTCAGACCATCCGAAGTTCGGACCATCCGAACTTCTGATGACTTTCCTTAGATAATTTTCACATATTTTAAAGGACCCATCCGAATTCGGACCACTGTGCATCCGAATTCGGTCTTAATCAGCATTTTTTCAAATAAGTTTGTTTTTCTAAGTTTTTTCTTTTTCACCACCATCCGAATTCGGTCATCATCCGAATTCGGTTCCCATCCAAATTCGATTCTCATCCGAATTCGGTCCCCATACTTACATTTTTCTTGCATTTTTCATCCGAATTTCGGTGTGAACCGAATTCGGATCACTGTTCATCTGAATTTTGGCTCATCCGCAATTCATCACTTAGCATTTTTTTAAAAATTTTCCAAAAATCAAAAATCAAAAAAATAGTTCATGTCCTATGCACCATTAATTAGAGTTAGGATCAGTGTTTGAGTGAAAATGTCTATTCTAACATTGGTCTCTTAATGATTGCCTTTGGACTTTATTCAGTAGAATTCACATTCTAATGATAAAGACCAGATGCTTTAAACAGAATAGACAGTTTCTATTTTACACTTGTCTCAGACTTAGTATCAATGCTTTATTTTTTTAAGTCTGCTATTCTAACACTGCTGCATGTTTACAGGACTAATGGATCCCGAAATTATCCTAACCATTCCTCCTTCACCCCTCCCGAACAATAACGTCCAACTCCCCGAGGAGTCCATTCTACCCCAATCCCAATATGTCGAGTTTGCCCCGCACAATTGGCAACTTGACAACTCCACCCTCCTCCATGAAGCCGAGAATATCGCTTTTGATATCCTCAAAGGCCACCCACTCTTCTACTCCTTCACCACCGCTATTTCTGTACCTTCCATATATCTCCAACAATTCTGGCATCATCTCACTTTTGTGTCTGATGCCGAACCCCACTTCCTTTCTACCATAGACTGTGTTCCAGTCAAAATCACCCATGAAGCCATCCGCCAAATTCTCCACCTCCCTGCTAAATCCTAATCTGTCTCCAGATATGCCTTTGCACCCATACCTTCCCTTCTGGAAACCGTAGATGAAATAAAATCACTCGGATATGATGGCCCACTCTCAAAGCCATCTGAGTTCAGAATAAAGCACCTTCAAGCACACTGGCGGGTCCTATTCGACATAATCAACAAATGTTTCACCAGGAAACATTCGGGCCACGACTCTGCCTCAATCCAAGTTTTGTCCATGTTTGCCGCATTCTCATTCGACCGACACTACGACTACGCGACATTCCTTTTTGAGGAATTTAAAAGAGTTGTTCAACGTTTCTACAACTGATCATCCAGTACGCCATGGACAAGGACGATGACATTCATGAGTGTCCAGAAGCAGACGTATATGTCACAACCGCACTTCAACGATTAAACATTCCAAAGGCAAATCCCAGTGTATCGGTAATGACTATTCCGCTGTCATTGTTACAACAAGCTGTTCAAAGCGAGCGGGTAAGGGAATATATAAAGGTTTTCTATCCGGATGAGGCTCAGTCAGAACCGACTGAGCCTAACCAGTCCGAAGGTGACGCGAGAGTGAGTGAGACTGAAGGAACAGAGGTGGCTGTACAAAATATTCTGGGTTTGGGTGAGCGGGAGTTGTCTGAGGCGAGGGAGGGAGCTGAAGGTGAGACGGAAGAGGCGGCCGATTCTGAACGGACCGTCTCTGTCCAACTGAGAGATGAAAGTGCTGCATCTGAGGGAGATCTTAGCCCCTTAAGCCGGACAACCCCGCATAAGACCATCAGTCCAATGGTCAAAACAACCCCCACCATCCACTTGGTGTCCCCTCAAAGGGAGACCACTTCATTCCACGGGGATATTGCACATACTTCATCACCCTCTCACTCGGAGAGTCGTGATGTTGAAACAGGTCACACGTCGCCCCCAGTGACCATCCTTCGATAGACCACAGCTCACACCCCACCCCCACACACACAGCACGACGCCTCCGTGGTGTCCACCCTCGAACGAGCTTGCTTCGTGGCGGCTCCAGAAACTTCCAGATCTGAGCATCCCGTAGTGGAGCCAGAAATGATGGAAGGAAGTCCTGATGTTGCAACTCAAATGCCATCAACATCGGGCCATCCCGGGATCAATCTCGAGATGTTAACAGCAGCTCTCCATGCTGCAGGTGTTGTCACCCAGGCTGACCTGGACGCCCAGAAGGAGGCTGCCAAGGAGCGACATACCGCCCTTTTATTATTCATCAAGGGCAAGGGTGTTGCCTCCGAGGATTTGCCACCACCAGGTACCTGATCATTCCAAGCCCATATTTCAGAATTATCAGACAAGACGGATGCGTTTACACATCTAATCCTTCAAGTACAAGAACAGATAGACCCCAGAATGGACCGTCTTGAATATGCAGTTATATAGCTACAGTGTCGTCCTCAGGCTGACTCTCATAAAAGAAAACATGACGATCAGGACGACCCAGATCGCTATGAGGGGGAGAAGCATCAAAGAGTTCAGTATGAGGACCTAATAATGATTGTAGGGTGAGCAGAATCAGAGGGAGCAGATGTTCAAGGGTATGGGGAAAAAGGATTCGAGGTTCAAGAAATGGTAGAAGACGAGCGTATGGTGGAAGGACCAGCTCCTTTAAATCCTATGTTGGCTACGGTGGAGTATGAGCCTATCTTTGAAAAGGTCGAAATCATATTATTGTCTGATACAGACTCTGATATTGACGAAGACTATCCTCTAATTACTCCCAAGATTGAACCCGAATCACCACAGAAATCATCATCCTCGTTTGAATTCTTGAAGTCCCCACCCCGTGTACCTCAACAAGAAATTTTATCATCAGTCCAAATTTCCTCCCCGGCCCCCAAAGAAATCTCACAAGTCCAAAGTCCTCCTAAAGCCCAATCAATACCCCAACCTCAAACCCAGAAACCAGAGTCTTTAGGCCCTGGAACTGTGGATTCTTTTGATGTTAGGCCTGAAGAACCTGGCTTCCACGATGAAAGTGATCTATATTGGGTTAGCTGGTATTCTAAAGGTGGGGTACATGCTCTACCAGAGGAATTAAAAGAAGAGCTAAGGCAAGAACGTAGGGGGGGAAATTGTTAAACTACTAGAAGCCGCTCTGGCCGAACTAGAAGAACCCCCAGTTCAAGGCCTGAAAGATTTTTTGAAGAAATTCCCGGCAGAGAAGTTTTAGAATCCCTTTTTGGAAGAAAGATTTAAAATGGTGTTCAGGAAGAGGCCTGGGTCTTTCAGCAGACGTTTACTAATGGAACTAAATAATGTATCAAAAGCTGAACAGGTTGAGTATAATCATATAATTCTCAGGGAGAAAAGGCCAAAGGATAAATATTGGTCAAAATCAAAGATCGTAAAGCTTGTCAGGATCCATATGTACAAGAGAGCTCGAGTGTTCACTCCTGCATTCGAGGTTCTCCGAGAAGATGGAACAGTTCAGGATCTGCATGAAAAGGACCTAGACTTCGTGAACGTAGATGACGTTGAGTATCTGCACGACAGATTGAAAAACAGAATCAAGAAACGTCTAACTCACATGACAGTGGTTGCCGCCCTTACCAGAAGCATGAATCGTTGCTCCATTGTGATGTGCTTAAGAGACTTCCAAATGGCGATTGAAAGTGCGTTGGTTAAAGTAGGTCTAAGAGCTCCAGAGCAAGACATCTTTCTACTAGACCACTACCCAGCGTTCAAAGTTTTTATTGGGGGGGGGTGGGGGCAGCCGAGAATCATAATTTTGAGCCGAGAATCATAATTTTGAATCAAAAAGGACTGAAAAGATTTGTGCACTTTGAGGATTTACCTTGTTACTCCGACAGAACTATTAGATTAGTCAGAGCCGAGATTACCAAAAGAATAGAAGAAAAAGATGCTCAGACTAATCCTGAACTTAAACGCAAACCTAAGGAGATTCAAGATATTCTCAGCGACATAGAACTACTGAACGAGAAGCTACATTTAAGGCAAGTGACTAGACATTCGACGTCGCCATTGGCCTCCGAGAAACTACGGTTCACGCCCGAGTTCACCCACAATGATCGAAAAGGGGGAGATTGTTAGATATTTAATTTCGATCTTGTGGCTTTCTTTTGTAATAAATATTATTAGTTTATTTGCTTGCAATTTATTTCAAGACTTTGTTTAGTTGTTTCTTTATTTTACAAGTTAAGGGGGCATTTATGTCATAGGTTGAAACTTGCTTTTATTCCCATGTAAAACTAGACCCGCCTAGGGTTTCACAATCAGAAATACGAATTATCATTTTGCAGTCGCCACTTTTGAGAGATAACATTCTCTGACATTCATCTTTAATATTCTTGCAATCATTGAGACATTATTCTGTTTGCTATGGATATTACTGAAATCATTACTCGAGTGCTGATATTATTCCTGGAAATCGATTACAACATGCACTCAGTATCATAACAAGTTATAATGGATCATGTTGGACCTTAACAAACATTAATTTTTACTATCAGGTTATAGTGAATCATATTGGACCTTAACAAGTAATTATTTTTCATGTAGGTTATTAGAACATGTTATATAATGGTCATCAGACGTTAACCAACATTAGTGGTTCTTATCAATTTATAATAAACTAATATAGGTCATAACATATTTATAACGGGTCATGTTGGGCCTTAACGACTACGAATTGTTCATTTAAATTTGTAACAAGTTATAATATGTATTGTTCATTTAAATTAAAGAGGTTGGACCTTAACAACCATTAGTGTTAATATCATGTTGTAACAAGTTTTGGTGGGCCTTAACAAATACTAGTATTTACTGTTGTGTCATATAACATGTTATAATGGACCATATATGACATTAACAAATACTTATTGGCCATCAAGGTTATAACAAGTTATAATGCGTTACATTTTACGTTAACTAACATCAGTGATTCTTATCAGTTTATAATAAGCTATAATGGGACATATTTGACATTCACATGTACTTTTGTTTAATGTCATAACACGTTTTAATGACTTATGTTGAATCGTAACAAATAGTTATTGTTCATCTGATGTTATAACAAACTGTTGGGCATTAATGACTACTAGTTGCTCCCATCATGTTATAACATGTAATAAAAGACCATATTAGCTAGACCTTAATAAATACTTTTTACCCATACAGATCATAAAATGTTGCAATAGGCCCACATTAGGTGTTAATAATGTGAAGACCTCTCCTTACGGGGCAGTCCTCAGCGTCTAGGTCCCACAAATTGCAACACGATATCAATCAAACTAAGATTAAGTAATTATATTGCAGAATTTCAAATTACAGGTACAAACACTTAGGATTAAGTTTAATACAATTTTTAGTACGAGTTACAGTTTTCAGGTTAAACTTATTAAGGGTACAAGGCTAATCTAATTCATGTCATCATACAAAAATTAAATCTACCCAGACAACCACAATCATCATCTGCCAATCTGCACCAAAAGGCTTGTTGAGTAGTGGTCTATGAAAACTTCAACTTGATTCTTGAAAGACCTAAGAACTAGGTCCAGCAGGTGCTTTCCCCTTATCTTTTCCTATAAAAAGTTTAAACAACAACTATAAGCAATGCTTAGTGAGAATATAAATTTTCAGATTTACATGCATTTTATCAAGCGGATCATGGAGTCTAGCGTGATATGTCTTGACTACCGCTACAGCCACTCATGATTGAGACATAGTAGTCATAGAGTTGGATGATGTCCAGGCCACACTCATACTTTTAGTGGAAGCTATCCACTTGTACTGGGCTAGCTACCAGCAATCATCGTGGGGGAGCATCAGAGTAATCAATACCAAGTTCAATAGAACTGGTGACATAGCAAGGTCTAGAACAATAGACTGACAAAGCTAATCATGCTAAGCTTAATAAATTATTAAAGATGCGATCAATAATGAAAGCATAAATAATCAAGGTCATGATAGCAATCTTAACTGATAACAATTATCTGAACTGAATTGTAAGTACAATGTATGCAAAATGATAAGTCAACTAGCCATCATGATCCACAGGACATACCGAACCATGGTGAGCACATGTCACAATCCAGCTGAGCATGTATGAATGTCAAAGTAAACTATCATCAACAATATGTCTCAATCGGAATATAGCATGTAAAACTGAATATTTATAACTCACAGGTTCTGTTGTCTTATCAAGCAGATTTCTCCACCACCTGAGTTATCTCAGGATTTAAATCTTGAATCTTTGCCTTTCTGGACTCTGGCTTTGCTTTTCAAATCTTTGACCCACTTTCAATATCTTTAATCTTTAATTTTTTGTTTAGAATTTATCTGAATCTGTCCAGAATTTTATCATAACAATAATATTAGCTTTTAGCTTGAAATCTTTATTTAAAAGATTCTGATAACTGATAAACTCCATCAATCATTTTACACTTTCTTTGTTCATTTGAAGTCTCAAAGAGATATATATAAATATATATATATATATATATACATACATATATATATATATATATATATATATATATATATATATATATATATATATATATATATATAGACTAAGGATTTTTTGTGAACACTTTATTCGTTGTGCACGTTGTGAACAACCATAAAATAGCTTCTGAATCTTATGAATCTTGTTGAAAATAGTACTGGACTCTTCTATTAACCTATTAATACTATTGGATCCTTTGGATCTTATTGAATCCTATGAATTTGTCGAATCTTATGAATCTTGTTGCATCCTATGCATCTTGTGCATCTTGTTATAAAAACTACGTACTATGAACCTTTTGAATGTTCTGAATCTTAAATAGACACTTCTATGAACCTTTTGAATCATATGAATCATATTACAAACGCTTGTTGATATATATGAATGATTATATGTATTTTTTTATTTGTTCACAACGTGCACAACGAATAACTTGTTCACAATGGATCCCATCCCTATATATATATATATATATATATATATATATATATATATATATATATATATATATATATATATATATATATATATATATATATATATATATATATCATGATGCTTTATTAATATTCTCTTATTATTATAATCATGGGTCTTATATTTGTAACATATCATTTATTTGTTATTTTAAAGCATCCGAACTGGTCCATCCGAATTAATCATCCGGATTCGGATCATCCGAACCGGGCCATCCGGATTGGGCTAACCGAACTGGGCCATCGGAACTCGGCTCATCCGGGTTCGGATCAAATCCTATCCGAGTTCGGATCTACTTTCATCTGAAATAGGTTCGAAATGGTGCTTTATCCGAATTCGGATCCCAAGCGAATTCGGGTCCCATCACTTAGAAATTTTCCAGATTTGTTCTTGATGTTCCAATTTTTTTTCACATACGGGTTTTCATTTAAAATTCACCTAACACATTTTTATTAACATGCAACTTAAAATAAAGTTATATTACCATTTTTAGGATGTTTTTACACCATTTTCCCTATCATAAACACATTCGTCACTCAAAATCGTCCAAATCATGACTTTTTCCTCAAGAACACAAATATTCACAAAAATTCATATTTCTCACTTATTTGGACGATTTAACCTACGATTATTGTTTCTGTAACTTTGAAAGACTTAAATATATTATTATTAACTAGTATTTCAAACATGCAACTTCAATCTATGCTTTAAATCTTGAATTTCGGTTTTTCTCAAAACCGAAAACATAATCTTTCAAAACTCGAAATTTAAATAAACATTACCTTTAAATCTTGTAAATTCTTGATATACGATGATGGCTTGTAACTTCTCCTTGATTAATCTTCAATTTATTACCACAATTTAATGATTCTTGATGAAGATTTGAAGATGGCCGTAAGTTTGAAGAGAGAGAAGGAGAGAAATTCAATTTTCCTTTAATGAGAAATGAAAGAGTTTAGTTCTTTTATTTCTTATCTTTTGCAATTTATCACTTTTGGTCCTTTTACATTTGTTTTCTTTATATTACTTTTAAATTGGATCATCTTAATAATTTATAACACATATGAAACATAATTAAATAATATCATCATTTAATTAAAATTACAAAACAAATAATGTAATTAAATTACATTATTAGCTCAAAAACAGAAAATTGAGTTCAGTTAAAAGCTAGGTTGTTACAATAAACATAAATTGTTTCTTTCAGGTTATAACATCTTGTAAGTTGTCTCTTTGATGTTGGACTTTGAAAATCATTAGTTGTACATATAAGGTTATTGAAAGTCATATTGGGCCTTGTTGGTCCATAACAATTATTAGTTGCTCTTAGCATGTTACAACATGTTATAATGAATCATATTGGACTTTGACAACACTTATTACTCATATAAGTCATAACAAATTATAGTCATGTTTGATAAAACTATTATTTTATGCGTTTTTGTATCATTTTAGGATCGTTTGAAGCTAGATTATTTCTCTTTATGAATCGCACCTCATTCTTCATTGGAGATACTTTCAGCATCACCCAATCATTAACTTCAAAACTTATTGATCTATGACGATTGTCATAATACGAAATCTGTCTGCTTTGAGCTTCAAGAATATTCCTTCTAATAAGTTGGATCTTCTCATGAGTCAACTGTAAAAGGGCAGGACCCGCTAAAGGCGATTCACCTGTTTCACACCAACAGGTGGGAGTTCTGCATTTTCTTCCGTATAAAGCTTCAAATGGAGCCATCTTGATTGTAGAATGATAACTGTTGTAAGAGAATTCGACCAAAGGCAAATAGTCATCCCAGTTACCACCAAAATCAAGAATGCAGGCACGGAACATATCTTCAAGAGTTAAGATAGTGCGTTCACTTTGGCTATCTGCATTAGGATGATAAGCAGTATTCATGGAAATTCGAGTACCCATCCCGTCTTGCAGCGCTTTACAAAATCTTGAAGTGAAACGACTATCACGATCAGAGACGATAGAGAGAAATTGCAATTGCCCTTTAAGATTTTCTAAACAGAAATTCTCTTCTTTCAGAGCTTCGGCTTGGGCAGATTTGATATCTTCGATAAGATCAGAAGAAAATACAACAGGAGTTAGGGCATAACAACACTTTTCAGGATAAACCTTTCTACTCAAAGCATCCACGACCACGTTGGCTTTGCCGGGATGATACAGGATCTCGCAATCATAGTCCTTGATAAGCTCCAAGGACCGTCGCTGTTTCATGTTCAGATCCTTTTGAGTAAATAGATGTTTGAGGCTTTTATGGTCGGTGTAAAGCTGACACCGAGTTCCATAGAGATAGTGACGCCAGATTTTCAGTGCAAAGGTAACGGCAGCCAACTCAAGATCATGAGTCGGTGCACTTTTCTCGTAGTCTTTCAATTGCCTTGAAGCGTAGGCAATGACTTTTCCCCTTTGCATGAGGACACAACCTAAACCTGTACCAGATGCATCGGTACAGACAACAAAGTCATCATTGCCCTCTGGTAAGGCTAGGATCGGCGCTTGAATAAGATTCTGCTTCAGAGTTTCAAATGCCTTTTGTTGTTTATCCGCCCATACGAAAGGTGTGTTCTTTCGTGTTATCATCGTGAGTGGCAAAACAATCTTCGATAAGTCTTTAATGAATCGCTGGTAGTAACCAGCCAATCCAAGGAAGCTTCTGATTTCGGAGGCGTTTGCCACTTTTGAACATCCTAGAATCTAGACGGATCAACTGAGATACCTTCGCCAGATACAACATGGCCAAGGAATTGGATCTATAAAAGTAACAAAGTAGAATTTCAAGTTTTTATTCAAACAAAGAACGCTTAGGAAATAGCTCGAGACAATATAAGGTTATACCTATCTGAGCCAGAATTCGCACTTTGAAAATTTTGCGTAAAGTCTTTCTTTTCTCAATAACTCTAGCAATTCACGCAGATGAACAACATGATCAGCCTCCGTTTTGGAGTATATCAGAATATCGTCGATAAACACGATAACTGACTTATCCAGCATAGGTCTGCACACGCGATTCATGAGATCCATGAACGACGCTGGTGCATTCGTTAAATCGAAAGGCATTACGAGAAATTCATAATGACCATATCTTGTTCGGAAGGCTGTCTTTGGAATATCCTCATCTTTTACTTTCAACTGATGATACCCAGATTGAAGATCAATTTTGGAGAAATAACTTTCTCCTTGTAGCTGGTCAAATAAATCATCGATTTTGGGCAGAGGATACTTATTCTTGATAGTGACTTTGTTCAACTCACGATAGCCGATGCACATACGGAGAGTTCCGTCTTTCTTCTTAACGAACAAGACAGGTGTACCCCACGGAGATGAACTAGGTCGGATAAATCCCTTCTCTAACAAATCTTGCAGTTGTTTTGACATTTCCTGCATCTCTGCAGGCACAAGTCTGTAGGGAGCTTTGGCAATTGGAGCCGCACCAGGAACTAAGTCAATTCCGAACTCAACTTGACGTTCTGGTGGCACTCCAGATATATCATCAGGGAATACGTCTGGGAACTCGCAGACGATTGGAATATCAGAAATGGAATTCTTGTTGGTTTCATAGACGAATTCAGACGAGACAAAACATAGATAGGATTCGTGACCCTTAGACAGATATTTACGCGTTTTCTCAACAGAATTGAAGCAATGTGCAACTTTTCGTTTGTCGCCTTTGATTTCCAACATACAGCCGTCTCGAGACTTGATTCTAATGATCTGACGGTTGCAGACGATTGTAGCCTCATTATTCTTTAACCAGTCCATGCCAACAATGACATCAAACTCTTTCAACGGAGTCGGAATAAGATCGAGGTTATATACGACGCTATCGATAAGTAGAGTGCAATGATGATACACAGAATCAGCCATAACGTAGTTGTTACTGACCGTCTCTATATCAAGTATAACGGGAAGCTTTGAAGGAAACTTAGACAATCTTTAAGCAAAAGCAGTCGAGATGTATGAACGACTTGCTCCGGAATCGAATAGTACGCACGCAGGTATTGAATTTAGTAAGAACGTACCGGTAACCACATCAGGGGTTTCCTTTGCTTCCTCCACTGTTATCTGAAATGCACGGGTCCTTGCAGTTGGAGTTGCGGCTGAGCTTTTCATCGTAGAACCTCCAGCTGATGACTGTGATTGACCTAGGCGTCCACTCTAACACTGATACATAAAGTGTCCGCGCTTTCTGCATTTAGCACATCCAAGACCCCGCTGGGGATATTCTTCACTGATGTGGCCAATCCTGCTACATACATAGCAAGTAACGTCATCCGGGTTGCACATCCCCATATGTGATTTCCTGCATCTTTTGCAGAATCGCGGTTCATTTGTGAGAGAATAGCTTGAGCTTTCTGAGGCGAGCTATACTGCTGAGACTGCTGGGGTTGCTGGGACTGTGATTTGTTGGGCTTGAAGAACTTTCCGAATCTTTGCTTCTTTGGAGGGGAAGGACATGTCGGGTTTGTCGGTGGAGCATAGAGTTCATCGTCGTACTCTAAATATCCTCTCTCTATCTGTCTTGCAGCTTCAACCATCTCTAAATAAATCTTATACTTCACGGCGCTCATCGGGTGTCTGTACCTCGGGTTAAGTCCTCCGCGAATTCTGTTCATCTTTCTTTCCTCAGTGGCTACTTGATACGAGGAATAGCCACAGAGCCGCGAGAATTCATGTTCATACTCGTCAACGGATTTGGTTCCTTGGGTTAGCTGCATCAATTGAACCTCCATTTTGTCTTATTGGTCAACTAGACAATACTTCGCGTTGAACATGTCTAGAAATTAATCCCATTCTAAAGTTTGGATGACCTCCTCTCCATAAATGCTCCTCTGTGTCCTCCACCAAGCACGGGCAGCGCCGACGAACAGAGCAGATGCATAACTCACTTTCTTTGAATCTAGGCAGTCAGATATCCTGAAGATTTCTTCAGTGTGGCTTATCCAATCCAACGACTGGATTGGATTTACTGTACCCTCAAAGTTCAGGGCACCGCTCGCTTTAAAATCTTTAAACTTACAGCATTTCAGCTGCTCAATTTGGGTATCAGGGTTTGAGTTATCAGAATCAGACTCATCATTTTGGACTTGTTTTTCATTTCTCTTATTCTTTTTATCAGCACGTCTCTTAGCTTCGGCCTCATCTCTGGCCCGAAACTGTTCTTGCATGTTCTTGTTTTGTTGTTCGGATTGTTGGGCTAATAGTTGTTGTACCATTTTGAACATTTGCTGGGGAGTCATATTGTTTGGGAAAGCACCTGATCCTGATCCTGACATCTTTACTGAGAATTAAAATTATTAAACTATCAGTTTATAGACTTAGAACTATGTACCCTTATTCCCATCCTAATAGTCTGTACATCCTATCTCAGTTCAAACGACCTAAATGATTGATACATATGTATTGCTTCAGTTTGAGACCAAGTATTACCTACATAATACTTGATTCACTCAAACTAAGGGCTCTGATACCATCCTGTGAAGACCTCCCCTTACGGGGCAGTCCTCAGCGTCTAGGTCCCACAAATTGCAACAATGTATCAATCAAACTAAGATAGAGTAATTATATTGCAGAATTTCAAATTACAGGTACAAACATTTAGGATTAAGTTTAATACAATTTTTAGTACGAGTTACAATTTTCAAATTAAACTTATTAAGGGTACAAGGCTAATCTAATTCATGTCATCATACAATCAAATTAAATCTACCCAGACCACCACAATCATCATTTGCCAATCTGTACCAAAAGGTTTGTTGACTAGTGGTCTATGAAAACTTCAACTTGATTCTTGAAAGACCTAAGAACTAGGTCCAGCAGGTGCTTTCCCCTTATCTTTTCCTGTAAAAAGGTTAAACAACAACTATAAGCAATGCTTAGTGAGAATATTGATATTCAGATTTACATGCATTTTATCAAGCGGATCATGGGGTCTAGCGTGATATGTCTTGACTGCCGCTACAGCCACTAATGATTGAGACATAGTAGTCATAGAGTTGGATGATGTCCAGGCCACGCTCACGCTTTTAGTGGAAGCTATCCACTTGTACTGGGCTAGCTACCAGTAATCATCGTGGGGGGAGCATCAGAGTACTCAATACCAAGTTCAATTGAACTGGTGACATAGCAAGGTCTAGAACAATAGATCGACAAAGCTAATCATGCTAAGCTGAATCAATTATCAAAGATGCGAGCAATAATGAAAACATAAATAATCAATGTCATGATAGCAATCTCAACTGATAACAATTATCTGAACTGAATTGTAAGTACAATGTATGCAAAATGATAAGTCAAATAGCCATCATGATCCACAGGGCATCACCGAACCATGGTGAGCACATGTCACAATCCAGCTGAGCATGTATGAATGTCAAAGTAAACTATCATCAACAATATGTCTCAACCGAAATCTAGCATGTAAAACTGAATATTTATAACTCACAGGTTCTGTTGTCTTATCAAGCAGATTTCTCCACCGCCTGAGTTATCTCAGGATTTAAATCTTTAACCTTTACCTTTCTGGACTCTGGCTTTGCTTTTCAAATCTTTGACCCACTTTCAATATCTTTAACCTTTAATTCTTTGTTCAGAATTTATCTGAATCTGTCCAGAATTTTATCATAACAATAATATTAGCTTTTAGCTTGAAATCTTTATTTATAATCTGATAACTGATAAACTCCATCAATCATTTTACACTTTCTTTGTTCATTTGAAGTCTCAAATATATATATATATATATATATATATATATATATATATATATATATATATATATATATCATGATGCTTTATTAATATTCTCTTATTATTATAATCATGGGTCTTATATTTGTATATCATTTATTTGTTATTTTAAAGCATCCGAAATGGTCCATCCGAATTAATCATCCGGATTCGGATCATCCGAACCGGGCCTTCCGAATTGGGCATCCGGACTGGAACCATCCGAATTGGGCATCCGGATTGGGCTAACCAAACTGGGCCATCCAAACTCGGCTCATCCGGGTTCGGATCAACTCCTATCCGAGTTCGGATCTACTTTCATCCGAAATGGTGCTTTATCCGAATTCGGGTCCCATCACTTAGAAATTTTCCAGATTTGTTCTTGATGTTCCAGTTTTTTTTACATACGGGTTTTCATTTAAAATTCACCAATCACATTTTTATTAACATGCAACTTAAAATAAAGTTATATTATCATTTTTAGGATGTTTTTACACCATTTTCCCTATCATAAACACATTACATGACTCAAAATCGTCCAAATCATGACTTTTTCCTCAAGAACACAAATTTTCACAAAAATTCATATTTCTCACTTATTTGGATGATTTAACCTACGATTATTGTTTCTGTAACTTTGAAAGACTTATATATATTATTATTATTATTAACTAGTATTTCAAACATGCAACTTCAATCTATGCTTTAAATCTTGAATTTCGGTTTTTCTCAAAACCGAAAACATAATTTTTTAAAACTCGAAATTTAAATAAACATTACCTTTAAATCCTGTAAATTCTTGATCTATGATGATGGCTTGTAACTTCTCCTTGATTAATCTTCAATTTATTACCACAATTTAATGATTCTTGATGAAGGTTTGAAGATGGCCGTAAGTTTGAAGAGAGAGAAGGAGAGAAATTCAATTTTCCTTTAATGAGAAATGAAAGAGTTTAGTTATTCTATTTCTTAACTTTTGCAATTTATCACTTTTGGTCCCTCTACATTTGTTTTCTTTATATTACTTTTAAATTGGATCATCTTAATAATTTATAACACATATGAAACATAATTAAATAATATCATTTTTTAATTAAATTACAAAAGAAATAATGTAATTAAATTACATTATTAGCTCAAAAACAGAAAATTGAGTTCAATTAAAAGCTAGGTTGTTACAAATAAACATAAGTTGTTTCTTTCAGGTTATAACATGTTGTAAGTTGTTTCTTTGATGTTGGATTTTAAAAATCATTAGTTGTTCTTGTAAGGTTATTGAAAGTCATATTGGGTCTTGTTGGTCCATAACAATTATTAGTTGCTCTTAGCACGTTACAACATATTATAATGAACCATATTGGACTTTGACAACACTTATTACTCATCTAAGTCATAACAAATTATAAGTCATGTTTGATAAGACTATTATTTTATGCTTTTTTGTATCGTTTTAGGATCGTTTTAAGCACCGATACTTCGTTACTCTATTATTATTACTCCAAAATTATGTTTCAGGGTCAAGACGTCAAACGGAAGCAATTCGAGAAAATTCAGTGCGATCCGAGCTGGAGAGGGCACAGGCTTGCACCACCCTATGCTACAAAACAGAGAGTTTCAGAGTAAGAGACGACTTCCAGCGTTGAGCGCAGGCCTACGCTGGTGCGGCGCAAAATGAAAGCAGACGCGTTTTTGACCCCAAAACCCTAAATTTCACAATCTCTATAAATAGGGGTCAATGGCTATCGTTTTGAGAAGTCCCGAAGGTGTTGAACGAAGTGGCGAAGCCCTGCCATAGTGGAATCACGACCCAAGTACGAAGACGGTGTTTGAAGTTCATAATGATGTCTCCGATCACTCCCGATGACGAGCATACGATGAGCGGCTAAATTCCATAGCCATTTCCGGAGGATCTACGGCTAAGTGTTATTTTATCGCATTTCATTTTATGTTTTGATGAATATTGGATTTGTTGAACAATTTATGTGTATTCAAATGATAAGCATTCGGTTATGATTATGATTGTATGTTTTAATTGGTAAAAGCAAGATGGTTCATAGTGGTATTGTTATTTGTGCCGAGTCCATTAGCTTAGAGATTAAGACAAGTAATGAATATTGCATGCGCTATGCCGAGAGTTATTGAATAAACCAAATACGATTAATTTACCGTGCAATTAATTATGTCTATGTGATTGTTGCATGAAATCCGAGTGTGTAATTACTTATGTCGTAGTGATTCCGTGAATGGTTATATTTGCTTGATTTGTTATTCGATTCCTTAGTTGTTTGCCATTAATTTAGTTATAATTTAGACATAATCATCATTCCAAACAATTCAATCATTTTACAACTTAAACGCTTTTAATAAACTAAAGAAACTAGCTAATTAACCCTAATTACATACGCACTCCCTGCGGATTCGACCCGTACTTCCATACGCTAATAGTTAGATTTAAGTTTATTTCTACGGGCCACAACGACGGTCGTCAATGTTAGACTTTAAAAACTACTGATCATTCATTTATTATTAAAACAAGTTATATTAGGCATTGTTCGGCCCTAACAAATACTAGTAATTATTATATTGTTATAATAGTTTATAGTCGATCATATACATGGATTATGTGCATATATATTATTTGTTTAAAAAGTAACTCATTACCTATTAATATCAACCGAATACAACTAATTTATATTTTTGGTTCTAACATGTATATGGACGTGTGTATTTGAATTGTATTTATATTTAATGATCTATTTTTTTTTTTGGAAAATGGAAGTGTAGTGTAATGTCATCTACTCCTTCCGAACCAGATGCACTAAGGTGGCGCACTCAATGTAGTCGTATGATATTGTTTATTAGACATATCGTTAGAACACTCGGTAAACAAAACCCAACCATTTGTTGATTTAACCTTTATTTTCTTGACGATCTGGTGTGGCGGTGAATATTATTTTTTAAAGAAATCTATCTTAAAAACATTCCTTTTCAAGATCCGTCGCCGATCCGTTGCAGATCCATCACTGATCTGTCGCTAATTGTCTGTCACTAAATTTATGTCGCAAATCTATCACTGATCTGTCACAATAAAGTTGTCGCAAATCCGTTGTATAAGTCTGCCGCTAAACTGTTGGAACAAATTTGTCGCTGAATTCGTCGATAAACCATCACTAATATGTCACTAAGCTGATGTCACAAATTCGTTGATAATCTGTCGCTGATATTTTGCTAAGTTACAGTCACAAATCTATCGTTGAAATCTTTCGGTAATCTGTCGCTGATCTGTCATTTAAAATCCGTCGCT
>JAANYP010005395.1:284216-521716 GCA_020465985.1 Centrapalus pauciflorus | reverse complement strand
TGTCTAATTACAATTCTTTTATACTTATTTGATTATTCACGACATTTATTTGATCATTCACAATAATTATTTAACTATTTACATTTCTTTTATAATTATTTGATCATTCACATTACTTAATTGATCATTCACAACACTTATTTGATCGTCACATGAATTATTTGACCATTCACAATAATTATTTGACTATTTACACTTCTTCTACACTTATTTTACAATTCACAATAATTACTTGACCATTCACACTTCTTCTACACTTTTATAACCATTCACAACACTTATTTGATCATTCACAATTCTTGTACACTTATTTGATCATTCACAACACTTATTTGATTATTCACAATTTTGTACACTTATTTGATCATTCATAAGAATTATTTGACCATTCATAGTATTTTTTTTTTTTTTTGATCATTCACATTAATTATTTGACCATTTATAATAAGTTTAGAAAAAATGTGAATGATCAAATAATTACTGTGAATGATCAAATAAGTGTAGAAGAAGTCTAAAAGTCCAATAATTATTGTGAATGATGAAATAAATACAGTAAATGGTCAAATAATTCATGTGAATGATCAAATAAGTGTTGTGAATGATCAATTAAGTAATGTGAATGGTCAATTAAGTAATGTAGATGGTCATGTAAGTAATGTGAACGATCAATTTTGTAATGTGAATGGTTAATTAAGTAATATGAATGATCTATTAGGTAATGTGAATAATCTACATTTGTTTAACTAATTATTTAGATCTACATTCAAATAATTATTTGAATGATCAAATAAGTGTAGAAGATGTGTAAAAGTCTAATAATTATTATGAATGATGAAATAAATATTGTAAATGGTCAAATAATTCATTTGAATGATCAAATAAGTTTTGAGAATGATCAATTAAGTAATGTGAATGATCAGTTAAGTAATGTGAATGATCATTTAAGTAATGTGAACGATCAATTAAGTAATGTGAATAGTTAATTAAGTAATGTGAATGATCAATTAAATAACGTGAATGATCCTTTATGTATTGTGAATGATCAATTAAGTAATGTGAATGATCATTTAAGTCATGTGAATGGTCAATTAAGTGTTGAATAATTGTGAATGGTCAAATAAGTGTTGTGGATGATCAAATAAGTGTTGTGAATGATCAAATAAGTATACAAGAAGTATAAATCGTTAAATAAGTTTCGTGAATGATCAATTAAGTAATGTGAATGATCAATTAACGTGAATGGTCAATTAAGGAATGTGAATGGTCGTTGTAATTACGAAAATACCATTGCCTATGTGGGTTACGCTGGATACGCATGATTTTTAAGGGGACGCTATGAAACCAAAGTAATCATATATATATATATATATATATATATATATATATATATATATATATATATATATATATATATATATATATATATATATATATATATATAGGGTTGGGATCATTGCAGAACCTTAATTTAGTGCAGAACCATAGAACCAATCTAAACCATTAGATTATAATATAACACTAGGGATAAGATGGTAATTATACAATTAACATTGAATTAATAGCAGCCTACCAAGTTTGACTGTCCACTTTGACTTTTTTTTTTTTACTCTTTTAATATATAATGGACATGCAGTGTTGCATCGACGTTAAATATACGATATCAAAGTGTTCATTCGACATCGAATGGTCGTATGGGTAAAAAAAATTTACGAAAAATAAACACGTAAATTTTTTTTCAAAAAAATATATTCATGGCCGTTCTCGTTAAATCCACCAACTTTGACTACTAATTTTGACTATTATTTATCTCTGTTAATAATGAACGTATATGCAGTGTTGCATCGACGTTAAATATACGGTATCAAAGTGTTCATTCGATATCGAATGATCTCATGATCTCACCATGATATATTGCATCGTGGTCTGGGTAAAATTTTTTTTACGAAAAATAAAAAAATATATATCATAACCGTTCTCGTTAAATCCACCAACTTTGACTACTAATTGTGACTATTATTTTGGCTCTGTTAGTAATGAACGTATATGCAATGTTGCATTGACGTTAAATATACGATATCAAAGTGTTCATTCGATATCGAATGATCTCATGATCTCACCATGATATATTGCATCGTGGTCTGGGTAAAATTTTTTTTACGAAAAATAAAAAATATATATCATAACCGTTCTCGTTAAATCCACCAACTTTGACTACTAATTGTGACTATTATTTTAGCTCTGTTAATAATGAACGTATATGCAGTGTTGCATTGACGTTAAATATACGATATCAAAGTGTTCATTCGATATCGAATGATCTCATTATCTCACCATGATATATTGCATCGTGGTCTGGGTAATTTTTTTTTACGAAAAATAAACACGTAAAATTTTTTCGAAAAAAATATATCATGACCGGTCTCGTTTTAAAGAGTATAAAATTCTCGTTTTTATGGTATAATTTTTTTGATTTAAAAATTAATAATATTAATGTTATTTTAATTTAAAGAAAAAAGATATTTATTTTGCTAATGTCAATCTTTTTGCTATTTCCAATCTTTTCCTTTTTTACCCCTCCAAGAATTAAAATATCACTATTACCAATCTTTTTTTCACTAATTCCAAACTTAACTCTTTTAATTAAGACCATTAGATTATTCTAATCTATGGACGATATTGGTTCTACAGTTCTACACTAAATTTAGGTTCTGCAATGATCTCATCTATATATATCTAGAGGGAGGTTCAATTGAGAACTCTTGTGCATCGAGGTACAAAAGAACATATGACATCCATTAGATCAAAAAATTGGATGGCCTAGATTAAATGACAAAATGGTAAATAGTTGAAAAACTTTATGCATCTAGTGCATTCAAGATTAAACGCGCGAGGGTATTTTGGGTAGTTTCAGAAAAAATATATATTTATTTAAACTAATTTAATTTTATATTAAATTTAATGTTCTAACAAATAATTAAATAATAAATGTTATTTAAATTCAATTGATACACTTCCAAATTTAACAAAATCTATACAAATTCAAAAAAAGATAATGGAGATATCGATGCATTTCATGTTGATCGTTCAATTCATGATGCATCTCTGCTTTATATACACAAAATTTATACAAAATCGTGATGCATCATTGTTAATCATCATCATCATTGTTCATCTATGCATCGTGTTACTGCATCCATGCATCATCATCTTCGAAATCAGGGATGCATCGTTCATCACAATTTCGAACAAAGACGATGCATAGCACCGTAGTGGTGGTGGACGGCGATGCACAACACCTTCTTTCATCGTTCGTCTTTTTCGTTCAACATCGTTTAACGAATAATCTTCGATCATTCCAACCTTCAGACCACGACAATGCACAACATCTTCGTTCATCATCGTTCAACCCATGGAGATGTACAACACGTTTGCACAAAATTGTTTTCAACTTTGATGAAAACAATCCAATTCCAAAGATATATGTATATGTATATCAAACTAATTAATAAACACCAATGGCAAAAAACTATTATGTTAATTCCTCCACTGTTGACATAAACCAATTCCAATTTTTCACTACTTTAGTTGACAAAACCAACCTCTCAAACCAAAGTGTTGACTGATAAGTTGTTTTGACCGAACAATACCAAACCTTTAAAATCAACCAATAAACACAAAGAGCACAAATGTTAAGATGACAATACAATAGCCTTTATAGTTTTGACCCAATATACTTGCAATACCAAATGCAGCGTACTTTCAAATTTGTATCGGATGGTGGCAGAGAGAAAAGATGGAGGCCGAGATGGAGAGAGAGAGAGAGGTGTGAGGAAGAGAAAGAAGGAGAGATTTAAGGAAAATAGTTAATAAATTGAATAGTTTCCTAATCTATTTTTACTAAATTAATTCATTTTTTTATATAATTAGTATTCCACAAATGCCCTCAATGCACCCTTTATGAATTATTTGATGCACAAAAGTTCTCTGAGGTTTTTCGATGCATAAAAGTTCTCAATTGAACCTCAATCTATATATATATATATATATATATATATATATATATATATATATATATATATATATATATATATATATATATATATATATATATATATGAGTTCGTTTAATGCGATGAATGTAATAAAACTTTTACTTTGAAGTTTGAATGTAATGAAAGCTTTAATGGTAATGCACGTGGAATTAATGGGAGGATGCTTTTAATTTGAATGCAATGTATGTAATCCGATGCATAAATTACACGATCATGTTAATTTCATTAAGATTAAATATGATAAAATGGTATTAATTAAGATGATGAATCAAATTCAGATTCACATTATTAGGTAACCGTCAATTAATAAAGTAATAAACTATGTGTTAGACAAATTTACCCTTAATTAATTCAATATTAAGAATGATTAGGTGTCATTTGTTCATTGGTTCATAATGGTTCTCACATCTAAAAGGTGCTTAAAGGATCCTTTTAACACAATTTAAAATAAGCGTAAAGTATCATGAGAAACTAAATATATGTTGAGAAGTAAGAAACAAACACTAGGATTCACTAATTTTGTGCAATGGTATCAATCCTACTACATTCCAAATCAAAATTTAAAGGTTAAATTGTAAAATCATACGATCCCATGGTTAATATCGTGCTTTTTGATAAGTTAGCATCCAATGAATAGACCATTGTGATTGTGGCAATTATTTTTCGAAGATTGATGGTTGTAGTCTCCACACTGATCACTGTTCACATTTTGTTGGTTTCCTCTCTCTTCTTTATTTTTTTTTTCATTTTATCTTGCACTTTTATCAACTGATTTCAACGTCCAAATACCTTTATGAAGACATGAAAACATATTCTAGTAAGTGTTAAAATTGTTCAAAAAGAATTGAACACTTAAACTAGACATGATCAACTTTAACATTCTGCCTTGTAACAACTAATGTAACTGTGTTCAAAAGACTTCGCCAAATATTGCAATTCATTCCTAAGGTTAATTATGACAATTATGTGCCTAACAATTTCCCTTGAAGGTATCTATCATATGATCATGACATATTTGACTAAGATCATTCTGTGTCTTACAACAATCTTATACCTATAGGAATGCACGTAAGATTGAATTACAGAAAATTAGTGAAATTATATATATATATATATATATATATATATATATATATATATATATATATATATATATATATATATATATATATATATATATATATATATATATATATATATATATATATATATATATATACATACTGCCGACAGAACAGAGAGAAAAAATGTTCACGTGGCGCAATATTAGTGGTTAAAATTAAGAAAATTAAGAGTACTGATTTGACGCAATATAATTGGTTAAAATTCAGAAAATAATGGCACAATCACAGCCATAGAAAATCAGAAAAAATTAGAGGACTGAGTTGGATAACTAAAAATCATAAATATCCTCAAACCTGACTGCTGAATATAACCAAATATAAGAAAAGAATGGATATTTATCTACTGGATAACAATATGCAGAAAAATTGCATTTAGATAATACTCTAACTAAAAAGGCAGAAAAAGGTTTCAAACCTGTACTGTGTTGATTATTGTTGTGTTGATTACTGCTACCTGCTGGATATCCTAACTGCATCGATACATTCAAAAACATCTGCTATATAACCAAAAATCAGAATAAAATGGATAATTAGATGTCATGTTTATATACAGTCACGATATTAAGAAACATATATCCCACTCTTGGATAAGATAAAATCTAAAATAAGATATTTTCAATTTTTTCACTTCTGGTTTAATAAATCATCCAAATATTACGCCAGACTAAAAAAATGTTACAAAAAAGAGAGATGATAAAAAGTTTCAAATTACAACAAACTACCTAACTTCTAGATCAGCTCTTATGCTATAAATTAACTTAATTAATCCACATATAAGCATACATGCACGCACTTCAAACGCCACAGTTTATGAATTCGAAATCTATTTCGTCTCACCTTACATCGAAGCATATCACAATTTAAGGTGAACTCTTATCCTGCCCCAGAAAAAACAATGTGTTTTTTTACTTCAGTTCTGTTTTCATTTGATGCATCATTTTTGCACATATTCAAAGTATATTAAAGTGTTCAACATATATTCATGGCATAAATAATATAACACACATAGTAAAAACATCTCCAAATGAGGAGATGAGAAAGACAAATCATGGAGAAAAGAGGGAGACAAATAACACAGGAAGGACATGTCAACACCATCTCATGCTTTGTTTTCTATTTTCTATTCTCCGTATGAGTTAAACAATTCTTTTAAAAATTATAACTGCATTTATCGATGTTGATTTGTAATTACACCAACCATCTTATGGAATTTGCAAGATTCAAATAGTAGGATTTGGTTATCTTTGTCAAAATTGGAGTTTCGTATTTGGATTTAAGTATTCTGTTAGTGATATAAATGTCTTGGATACGTTTATTACTAATTACTTTGTTACATCCAATTTATTATAGATAGTGTCAAACCAGGAAGAAAACGAAGTCGTTGTTCGTTCCTCATATGATGATGAACGCGATGTTTGATGTCAGATATATGAATTAAGGATTAAAAATGACTTTTATGAAAACATAAGATGAGATAGAATCAAGTGAAGATTCAAAAAGACTAAGATCTGATAAAATGCAAAATTCTGTTGATTATAACAGAATAAATGAATCAAATAACAATACTTGCATTAAAGAGGAGTATATTCAGACATATTCTGAAAAGGATGTATCTGAATCAGCTACTAAATCTCAAAAGTTATATTTACCAGTTTCAATTCTTGAAAAGATAAATTCTGATCTTGAATTGACAAATCAAAAATTTTGAGACAAAAAATCAAACTCTTAAGGCTGAACTTAAAATTTTGGAACAAAAGTTACAAAACAGCCTGAGAACAAAAACAATATCAGATCAATCATCTTCAATTCCACTTGATTCTATTAACTCTGAAAAGGACTTTGATCTGTACATGAACTCTGATTTTAACTCATTAGAAGATATGTTTGTTAAAATAGATGAGTTTGTAAAACCTTTACACAATAAACAACCTGATGACGTTAAAGAACCTGTTAGAATTCTGCAAAGAATATCTACAGATTCAAAAGGATCATCTGAAGAATCACTGAGTTTACAACCGAAAAAGGAGAAAATAAAAGTTACTTTTGTGACTCCTAACTATGAAAAAGGTGAATCATCTTCCACAAAGGACTTTATTGCACTCAAGGTCCAAAATTCACAAGGTAAGAGACCTTTACAGAAGAAACAAGTTTCTAAAATCACTAATTCTCGTGTTTCTTATATGTCAAATTATATTGTGAAAGTTTCTCGGAAGCAAGAATGGAGAAAGAAGCAGAAAGAAAAGAAAAACAAGAATATAAAATAAGAGTGGAGAGTGAAGGAAAATGTTGTTACAGATAGAATTAGACAATTTGAAAAATCTGTCTGTAATAATAAATTTACTAATAATTCTTGTATTAAATACTCTCGGACTGCTTTAATTGCTTTGAATTTTGTTTCATGTATATCAATGCATGCAAAATCTGATAAGCTTGTAATGCAACCAAAGAAAAAGGACACATCTTTCAAACAAAAAAAGGTTCCAAAGCACCAATTTTCAAAAACAGTTCCACATCGAACTATACAAAAGTGGATACCAAAAAAAATTGTTGATAAGTGGGTACCTAAAATAAAAGACACATCTGATGAGAAAAAGCATATTCAACTGCATGATTTACCAAAATCAAAATTACCCAACTATAAGTGGGTACCTCATGTTTTATTTCATCTTATAGGTAATCATGTATGGTACCTTGACTCCGGATGCTCAAAGCACATGACCGGACAGAGAGAAACACTCACTAACTTTGTAGAAAAGTTCTGTGGGACGGTCAGATTCGGAAATGATCAATTCTTTCCGATCAAAGGTTATGGGAGTCTTGCATACGAGAAGATTACTATTCAAAAAAATCTTCTACGTTGACGGTCTTGGTCACAAGTTGTTCAGCATTGGACAACTCTGCGATAAAGGATTAGAGGTCAACTTCAAAGCTAATCGGTGCAGCATAAGATCTGGAGAAGGAAAAGAAATACTTGCAGGGAACCAGAAAACCAATATGTACTCAATTGACCTAGCCTCAATCAATCTAAAAAAGGATGTCTACTTAATGTCAAAAGCAACATCTAAAATATCCTGGTTATGGCATCGTCGTCTTTCACATCTGAATTTTAACGAATTAACCAACCTAGCAAAAGGTGGGTTAGTTAAAGGGCTACCAAGTCTCAAATTTCAAAAGGAGCAGTTGTGCGCCGCTTGTGAAAAAGGAAAGATGACTAAAGCTTCACACAAGTCCAAAACAGAGCATTGGAATTGCTACATATGGATCTGTGTGGACCAATGAGAGTTCAAAGTATAAACAAGAAATGATATGTGTTGGTAATAGTCGATGACTACTCCAGATACACATGGGTTTTCTTCCTACGTTCCAAATCTGATGCTACCGAAATCATAATAGACTTCATCCGAAGAATTCAAGCAAAGTTGCAGCTTTCAGTTCTGTCCATCTGATCAGATAACAGGACAGAATTTAAGAACAAATCTCTCGAATCATTTCTGAATTCTGTGGGAATAACACATCAATTCTCAGCAGCTCGTACTCCACAACAGAATGGTGTCGTTGAACGAAGAAATCGGACACTAGTGGAATCTGCAAGAACGATGCTGGCATATTCCAATCTTCCGTTATTCCTATGGGCTAAAGTCGTTGCAACAACTTGTTTCGCGCAGAACCGATCAATAATCAATAAAAGATTTGGAAAGACTCCGTACGAATTAATAAACAAATGGGTACCTAATGTTAAATTTTTCCATGTCTTTGGATGCAGGTGCTTCATATTAAATGACAAAGACAATCTGGGAAAATTTAATCAAAAAACTGACGAAGGTATCTTCATTGGGTATTCGAAGGAGTCGGTAGCCTTCCGGGTCTACAACAAGCGGACCAAGACAGTCAATGAAAGCGTGAATGTAGAATTTGATGAAGGCGTGGTAATGGCTTCTGAACATACCAGTTCAGGACCCGAACATAACAAGCCGACTTCTATGAAGTCAACTGAATAAAGTGCAGATGATTCAGATTTAAATAAACTGTTCGAGAATTTCTACGAAGACTACTTTTAAAAGCCCAAAACTAATGTTTTAAATTTGGTGCCTGACAGGATTACTGAAGATCCCGTCGTAGACTCGGATCATTCTCATCAACCAATTTCAGAAGAAACTGGAGAAGCTTCAACGACAGATGTGCACTTACCTACTGATAGTGTACAACCCATTCAACCTCCAGAATCTTTTGAAACCTCCTTACCATCTGAACACTCAGAAACCCCTATCTCAGATAATATACCATCTACATCCGAAGCTAACCCCCGACTTCCCTACTTAGACTAAAATCCCAATCAAGACCAAATTCAACTGTATCCACATACCTTTAAGTGGACAAGAAATCACCCAACAGAAAATATAATTGGTGATCCTTCTGCATCAGTCCAAACCAGAAGAGCGACAATAAATGAGTGCTTATTTTCCAACTTTCTCAGCAAAATTGAGCCAAAGAATGTGAAAGAAGCTCTTCTGGATGCTGATTGGATTGTGGCAATGCAAGAAGAACTAATCAATTCGAAAGGTTGAAGGTCTGGAGATTGGTAGAGTGACCTAAAGATAAATCAATCATTGGCACGAAGTGGATTTTCAAGAATAAGAAGGATGAACATAGTTTCATCATTCGTAACAAAGCATGACTCGTTACCAAAGGATACAATCAACAAGAAGGGATCGATTATGATGAGACTTTCGCACCAATTGCAACAATAGAAGCAATTAGGATGTTTCTAGCATTTGCTGCTCATAAAAATTTTACAGTTTACCAAATGGATGTAAAAACTGCATTTTTAAACGGGGAACTAACTGATTAAGTATATACATATCAGCCTAAAGGGTTTACTGATCCGTCGAAGCCTGATCATGTATATATTTTAGATAAATCACTGTATGGCCTAAAACAAGCACAGCGTGCTTGGTATGATGCACTTTCAACATACTTGTTGAAATGTGGATTTAACAAATGTGCAGTGGATACTACCCTGTTTATAAAATGTCAGGGGCCAGATATTCTAGTAATTCAAATATATGTAGACGATATAATATCTGGGTCTACAAATCCTGAATTTTGCAAGAAATTCGCTTTCTTAATGTCCCTGAAATTTGAAATGAGCGTGATGGGAGAAATAAATTTTTTCTTAGGTTTACAAGTTAAACAACTGACTGATGGTATTTTTATCAACCAGTCCAAATATATTCAAGACATGTAAAAGAAATTTAACATGGTCAACAGTACTCCTATGGAAACTCTCATGGCTCCGGATTCAAAATCCAAACTCGATGAGGACATTACAGGGAAACCTGTAGATGTAACTCATTATCGAGGAATAATTGGGTCATTAATATATTTAACTGCAAGTAGCCCTGATATTATGTTTGCTACATGTGTTTGTGCTAGATATCAGGAAAATCCCAAAGAATCACATTTAGCTGCTGCTAAAGGATCTTAAGATATCTGAAGGGAACACCAAATCTTGGTTTGTGGTATCCCCGAGAATCTTCATTCAATTTAACTGTTTTTTCTGATGCTGATCACGCAGGTGATAAGATGGACAGGAAAAGTACATCAGGTGCAGTTCAATTCTTATGTGACAAACCCATCTGTTGGTCATCCAAGAAACAACACTGTGTTTCATTGTCTACAGCCGAAACAGAATATGTTGTTGTATCATCATGTTGTTCTCAGGTGTTGTGGATGAAGAGCCAACTGCGAGACTACGTGTTTACACCATAGAAGACTCCGATATATTGTGATTCTCAGAGCGCAATTTCTATAGCATCTAATCCAGTGCAACACTCAAAAACCAAACACATCGACATCCGGTATCACTTTATTAAAGATCATGTTGAAAATGGTAATATAGAATTATATTTTGTTCATACTAAATATCAATTAGCTGACTTGTTTACCAAAACATTAGATGAAAAACGGTTTAATTTTTTGGTATACAAGTTGGGTATGTTGAATCATTAGATTTAAAAAAAAATTCAGTAGTTACAATTTATAATTTTAAATTTATTTTTTTTATTTGATCTTCATTTGATGTTAAATTCTTGAAAATTTTTAAATGTTTGACTTTTTTGGAATTTAACGGATGTGGATTGTCATGTGCAGGGGGTGCAGAAAATCATTTTTATCTGATTTTGAGAAAATCCGATAAATTTTAACTGATGTTTTGTAGGGGGAGCAGTCATGTAAAATAATATATTCATCTGAGGGGGAGCTGAATTGCAAACATCAAGGGGGAGCATTTTATGTTTTAGATATATTTTTGTTGTGTGTATTGTGATTTTTAATTTCCATTTTTTCGGTAGTAGTTAAAATTTTTTTTTTAATATAGTTAAATTTTGTTTGGTGTTATCAAAACATTTTTCTATTATTTTTGTTTTTTTTAGGTTTTAATTTTTTTGAAAGGAAATATTTTTGTGAAATGGGCTTAAAATAAATCCAATTGTTTGAAGAAAGTGGGCCGAGTTAAGTGGAAGTTTGAAAATTTCAACTATATAGTTGAAATTCAAACTTCATTTCAAACTTTTCGACATTGTTCATCTTCTTCAAAACACCTTTCTTCCTCACGAAGTAATCTCAAGAAACCAAACAAGATTTCAGTCTTTTCACTATTTCAGTCATTAATTGTGAGTATCTTACTTCGTTTCATGTATTTTATTTGATGTAGGTTTTATTTTTTAGACTAATATTGTTCTTATTCATATCTGTTCTTGTATTTTTTTTTTTTTTTTTTGTTTGTGTTTGTATGGTGTTTAACTTTTGGAAGTGATAATCTGAAATTAATAGTATGTTTGTTTGCGGATTATAGATTTGAACTTGAATCTCAAATTTCAAGGTTCACTTTCAAACATACTGACAGAAATTTGAATTGTTGGTTAAAATTTTTTCGAGCTCTTGTTTCACTGAAATTCGGATTTTTAACAAAGATGTTGTTGTTTCTTAACAAAGTTCAGTAAACAAAACTTATTTGAAATCGATTTTCGAGTAGGGTTCATCCATTTAATAAGTGAAAATGTTCCTGGAATTAAATTTTTGTAAATCAGTGTGTTAAGACTTGAAAATAATTTCAATAACATTTTCTCGAATAAAGGTATGATCGAGAAAACATTCAGTTTTATTCGAGTTGCAAGATACATCACCCGAGTCTCGTATAGTTTCATTCGAGTTGTTTACTAAGTAATTCGAGAAACTTCAAGTGTTAATCGAGTTGGACTTATGGTCTCATATTTTAATCGAGTTGAACTCATTCCAGTCCTTAGAATTAATTTTCCATTCGAGTCCACTCGTATATCATTCGAGTTGGTTTTATCCTTAGTTCGAGGAACTTATTTGATGTTCGAGTTGTCTTGAGTCCAGGACTTGGAAAACTTTCAAATTTATTCTCGATAGGTTCATCATTCGAGAAAGGACTCACACTCATTCGAGTTGAGTTGTGTGTTATTCGCGAGTTTGTACTTAGACATATTCGAGAAATCTTGTATGCCATTCGAGTTTGTACATAGGCTCATTCGAGAATCATTCCACATCATTCGAGGAGTTTTAAGTGTCATTCGAGATTTATAATTTCTGAGTGTTGGGATTTTACATTCGAGTTTTAACTGTTGGGATTTTACATTTTTAAGAAAAATGTTACATTTTTCAAGAAATTGTTTAAATATGTGTTTTTCTAACATTGGTCTCTGAAAGATTGACTTTGGAATCCTATCAATTATATTTTCAATATAAACTTTTAGTGACTGCGGTGTTAGTGACTCTTTTCTTTTTAGAGGGAGAAAGTCAAATTGGATTTAGTGACTAATTTTTGAGTTTTACTGACATAACTTTCAGTCACTAAAATGCTTTTATTTTGTAGTGTTGATAATATAGTCAAACATATCTTTAATAACTATTGTTTACTATGTAAAATATATTAATGTATAATTAATGTTCATTTTAAAAGAATAAAACATAAAATAAATAAAATTTCAGTTAAAAAAATTAGTATATAAATTTGACAATTCTATAATTAAAATATAAATATTGGAGGGATGTAAAATTGTAGTAATTGAAAAATAAGTCATACGTAAATGGTTGATGATCATTTAATAATATATGTTACAAATATGTTCATGCTTTAAATTAAAAAATAAATACAAAATTAAATTTTCTGAGGTTAAGAGGTTATTACGTTAATTATATTTTAAAAAAGTATTAACTATTGTATTACATTAATTATATTCAATTAATTAAAAATATAATAAATCATTTTTCATTTTTCATTTTATTTATTTTTATATGCTTAATTAAAGATTCTAAATATGAAAAAATAGTGAGAAAATCCAAAATAAATGTACTACGAGATGATGACATTTAACATTAATTATTAGGTTTTTTAGAATGTAAATAATTACTTAAAATTACACCAACAATTATTTATTTTTTAACAAAAAGTTCATGAACAATAATTTTTTGTGAATTATTATGTTTATTGTGTTTTTAATGTTTTTTTTATGAGTAGTACTTATTGATTGTAATTTTTTTAAACCTTATTATTTCTTTAGTTCCTGTATTGAAAATAACTATAATTAAAATTTTTATGGAACACAATGCTACTATCTTTTACTTTTAACTTTAAAAAAAAATTATAAAATCCTTATGCCTAACACTATATCATTTTTTATTTTTAAATGTATAAAATAGTAATCTAGTTAGATAAAATAAGGCTTTCCTTAGAAAGTTATTAAAATTAATCAATGAGATTGCCTTTTATATATTGAGATTAAATTAGGTAGTAATCAATTTTATCATTTATTATTTTTTTAAAACAAATTGATAATTAGTTTAGGAAAGTTATATTTGGAACTTTAGGTGGGAAAACAAAAATCTGAGTATTGTGGGAGCGACACTAGCTTGGCGTAGAAGATTTTCTTTTATTATAATATTGATGTTGTTGATTTTATACATATTTTTCTTGGCATATCTCCCTCATTTAAGTGTGCTTTGATAGCTAAACTTTCGAATTTGATACTGAAATGAAGTAATTTTTGGTTCCGAAGGTTTGTAGCGAACATTTACGAATCAAAGGAAAATGAATGACGCAAAGTCAAGATTTATAGATAAGTATTGGATACGAAGAAGAACATTCCATGGCCATGGAATTTAGATAGGCCATGGATTTGAAGAGAGATCGTGCCGCTGATACATGAATGAAAATCCATGGCCATGGATTTGAAGATAAAAGCACCACTACAAAAAAGAAAACATGGCCATGGATTGCCAAGTGGAGCGCCGCACGCAGAAAAGGAAAGAGGAGGAGAATAAAACCCTAGCTTGGAGGAGAAAAACCCTAGCTTGGAGAGGAGGAGGCGACGGCTGGGAAGAAAAGAGGAAGGAGGAGAGCAACGCAAAGGGAAGAGGACGATTCCAAGCATCAAGAGACGCTTTTTGTGAAGAACAATTGAAGAATCTTACGAATCCGACTTCTTCATTCATCATTCTAACATTGGTTTGGTATCTTTCATGGATTCTTTTGTTAGTGTTGTGATTGAGATGATGGTAACCTTAACCATGGGGTGATTTTCTTTTGCATTTACTTAGATGATTGAACCCTAGTTTAGATGATAACGTTATTGGATTGAATCATTAGTTTGATTTCATTGTTTTATTTGGTTACATTCGTTTGGTAAAAACTTGGGATTTCATTAATATTCAATAGATAGTCAATTCAATTTGTGGCGAAAGCCTTTTGTTTTGAATATTTATTTCGACTAATTGTTTTACCAGTTAATCGTTTCTTGAAATCGGAACCGGTAAAAAGAAGTTGTTATGGTTTTTCAAGTTTATGACTTTACAAGTGAAGTTACATTGAGATGAACCATCTTGCGTAACTTGGATTAGTCTTAATCATATAACTTTAACAATCAAAGTGGTTCTGTTTTAATTGCATGTTTTGAGGTGGATATAGTGAAGAACTTCATGTGTCTTTCCAATATTCATAAAGTTAAATAACCTGACCAGGAAGTTTAATTGGCTTAAGAATCACGTGAGTTAAATTCAATATCGGGCTTTAAATGCTATCATCGAGGCTAGGGGGATTGATTTTAAGTAAATGCATTGTTTTGACACTAAACTGTCCATTGCTTTTGTTTGTTCTGCTTCATAATCCAAGTTAGTTCATTTGCTTCATTATAATAGTTATTTAGAATCATCTACTTATTGTACATGATTAATTAGTAACCAAAGACTTATTATCATCATTCTGCATCGTTTCCCTGAGATCGATACTCGGTTCTTACCTAAACTATTCTACTATACGATAGGTTACACTTGCCTATTGTCTATTAGTTTTAGTTTGGATTAGTTCCATTTTTATTATAAGATTAGTGTTTAGTAAAATAGACACCAAATATATAGATAGATAAATTTTTAAAAATCTTGGATAATAAGCTAATGAAAGATATGAGTTGTGTTTCAATATTAAAATAGAAATTCGGGATAGTAGGCGGACATTTTTTTCTAATTTAATTTAATTTCTATATTTATAATATGATAAAGAGTTCTATATTACATGGATCACAATGTAAAAATTTTAGTTTAACAAAAAGAATGTATAAAATATTTATTACTAACACACTATTATTTTTACTTTTTTAGATGCATGAAATACTAATCTAGTTAGATAAAAGTAATGTTTAAATTTCAAAACTTATTAAAATCATATAATAAGATTGTCTTTTTATATATTGGAGTTAATTTAGGTAATATTTAATTCTATTTTGTATTTACGTTTTAAAAAATATTTTAGATAATTAATTTAGGAGAGTTATATTAGGAAATTTAGGCGGGAAAACGAAATTACGAGTACTTGAGAAAATAACATTTGACACTAATTGTTTTCTTTTATTATAATCTATCTATATCTATATATATTAATAAAGCAAAATAATTTGTGTTACGTGTCATTCTCTCAGCTATTCTAATTTATATTTTCCCGCCCATTTTGCCTAATATAACTCTTTCAATTAACTTATATAAGTGATTTATAAAGAATCTAAAAGATAACAAATATAATTAAATGATTATAAATATATACTTTCTAATATAACCTCTAATTTACCTAAAATGTTTAATCTAGAATTTTATAACTGATTTATAAACCAATTCTTTTATTTTAAGTTTTAAATTAAATGTTACATGTTTTAATCCTATTATAAATAAAAGCAAATGAATAACTTCACTTATTTTCTGTAATCTTATATATCATCATCACCAATTTACATGTGACCAATTATATTCTAGGAAAAACAAATAATATGAAAATCATATCTTTCTAAATTTAAATCTAATATAAAAAATTTTAAAATCAATTCAAACAAAAGACATATTTCATAACATTTTAAAATCATAAAAACAACTTTTATTTATATAAGATACATATTTTATAACATTTTGTTTCATGTAATAAAATATATAAACATTATGTAGGGGTGACAATTTCGGTCCGTTCAAGCAAACGGGTTGATGACTAAAAGTCATAAATTTTACATAATTTTGAAATTTTTTCAAAAAACAATTTGTTTTATACACCATTTTATAAATTTCCTTTTTTTAAAAAAATTTTATGTTCTATTTTAGTTTTTTACGATTTGTCAATTTAACAATCTCGACCGGTAGGTCAAAATTATCATTCCTAACATTATGTTACATATAAAAAAAAAATTATTAAAAATATCAACGTAAAAGAAGATAGATATAGGTGTTATAATTAACAGAATTTAGATATCACTCAATCACCACGACTTGTAAAGCTTTTACAAGTATTTCTTTCTTCATAGAAGTGTATTCTAAAATTCATGTGTGTCCATCACTTTACATGTATGTAGTATATATAGTTGAACCAATCCTATTCTTTTACCCAAATGGTAAATCTCATATAATTGAGGATAGTAGTTGTTGAGTGGAAGAATTGGCTATCCATCATATCAACTATTACAACACTCCCCCTTGGATGTCAATTTTTCCCTTTTTAAATAAGAGTCCAACCGTATGGTGATGCCTCATTAAAAACCTTGCTAAAGAAAAACCCAGTGGGAAAAAACTTTAGTCAAGGGAAAAAGAGTACAGCGATTGGTTGACTCCCCCTCATATTGTCATCTGAAAATCATCACATGTTTTGTACATGTCGCACTCCAATGTTGTGGACGTGTTTTCTGAAAACCGCTTTGGGAAGAGCCTTCGTGAAAAGATCAGCTGAGTTATTGCTTGATTGAATATATTTCATTTCAATCTGTTTGTCCTTTATAAGATCTTGCATGTATGAGAAAAATCTTGGTGGGATATGTTTGGTTCTGTCACTTTTGACATATCCTTCTTTTTTCATTTGCGTCACGCAAGTCTTTGCTGGCTTCATGCAATGCGATAACTTCAGCATGATTTGAGGATGTTGCAACAAGTGTTTGTTTTGAGATCTCCAGGAAATCGCAGTACCTCCATTTAAAAATATGTATCCTGTTTGAGATCTCGCTTTGTGAGGATCAGATAAATAATCTGCATCTGCATAACCAAGTAAACCTTCTTTGGAATTGTTAGAATAAAATAGTCCTAGATCAGAAGTTCCTCGAAGGTATCGAAAAATATGTTTGACTCCCGTCCAGTGTCGTTGTGTAGGAGCTGAACTAAATCTTGCTAAAAGATTTACTGCAAAAGAAATGTCAGGTCTTGTACAGTTAGTAAGACACATTAAAGCTCCAATTGCACTAAGATATGGTACTTCTGGACCAAGCAATTCCTCATTTTCTTCACAAGGATGATATGAGTTTTATTCAACGTTTAAGCGATCCAACCACCATAGGTGTGCTTAAAGAATTCGCTTTGTCAATATTGAAACATTTTAAGACCTTCTCCGTATAATTTGATTGATGCACAATTATACCATTAGGTATATGTTCAATTTGTAAACCAAGACAATATTTGGTTTTCCAAGGTCTTTTATTTCGAATTCTTTCTTTAGAAAACACAATTACTTCTTCAATTTCCTTGTGTTTAGATCATCAACGTAGATTATTTCTAAAGATCTTTGAATACATTTCTTTGGGTTTTACTTTTAATGCTTCTGGCAAATTTAAATAAATCCTTCGAGGATTTCATAAAATTGTATATGTCAAGTTAGTCTTATAAATAGACCATAACTATGTTCATGACATATTGTATAATTATGTAGCATACTTCTGTCCTTTAGCAATGTAATCATAATACATGCTTATTGCATTGTAACTATGAGCTCATAGGATAAATCTCGAGACATGTTTCAAAAATTTTATATCCTTCAAGGAATCTCTGTATAAGTAGGACTTTTAGAATAAAATAGATGCATATCAAATCTATCTTTATTGATAGATTAATATATTTGTTATAACTGTATCCACCATAGGAGAATATTTCCTTAAATATTTGTGTGCATTATATATGCACTAAATTAATCTCTATACATATATTTGTACAACTTTATGTGTACAGACTACTTTATGATATGTGTAAAAGTAGTAGATTTAGAGAGAAAATTTCATATTATTCGCACCATCATTGATACATCAATATATTGTATTTATACTACAAGTGAAGACCAAGTATAGTATGTTTGATATGTGTGGTCAAATCACTCTAATCATCTATACTATTTGCTTTACGTATAGATTTGGAAAAATGTAGAGTTTTATAAAATTTTCATCCATAACTTTATGCGTACATCCTACACATCTAGTAGTCTCCTTTTCTCTAAGAGAAGATGTCTGCAGACTATTATTCATAATCATCGTTTTTAAATATAGCGCTAATAGATAAATATCATCGACGTCGATTTTATTTCGATTCCATATAGTTTTAGACATGATATAATTTTATCGAGATCTTCTTATTTTCATTCAGGCGCCTGAGGTTCTTCTAGAACCATCATGTCTATTTTTTTTAGAATACTTATCTTTGGAATCGACTGCCTATCATGCTTCAGGCATGTCTTAGGCTCATTAATCAATAATAATTTTCATTTCTGAAAATATCAATATTTACTGAAGCATTAATAACCAAGATATGTGATTTGGTTACTTTCTTTAAATCAATAAATGTATCTCGCAACAGATTTGCCAAAAATATGTAAATGAATTATCCCAGTACCTTTTATTGCGAGGATCAATATAATGATAATTCATTACAGCTTATAAATTTGTTTATTCTATCCCCCTGATGTTGGAAAAATTGCCTTTTTAAAATGGCAACTAGCACAATGTGACGTAATGACATCAACTGTTAGTGATTCATTTTATTTTATAATAAATGAGATTTCATACCCAACATAATTTTCCAACATTCTTTTGAGTACCCATCTTTATGCGGTTTGGTGGAGCAATTTAGAATATTTACTATTTAATAAAAAAAATAGATGTGATATATTTGATTCTTGACCAAATATCATTTCGTATGGGATAAAGTATGATAACTTGTTGGCTTAATGCGAATTAGTAATATCACAAATAAATATTAGAACCTTTTATTCTATTTGGCGTACGAGATACTCTTAAGTTTATTCAAGCTAGTAGTATATAAGAAAGCTCGGCGTGAAAGAAATCAATACAACAAACCATCTAAACACATACACACATCCATGGAGCCAGGAAAACAACAAGAACAACGTCGAGAAGAGATCGACCTAAATCTTTCTATGGAGTCTTTTAATAATCGAGAGGAAAGAAGGCAGAAAAGACGACTAGATCAGCCGGATCTTAGAGAACTCATAATGGTACCACGACAGGAACGCACTTATGTTAGAAGTAATGATCGATTGGGGTTCTATCTGGACGATATTAATACCCATTTATTATATATTGATAGATTTATACGATGGCAGTCTTTTCTTATAAGGACTGTAACCCATAGCTGAGGATTCGCGGTCCCTCCTCCACCAACTATGCCGCCATATCGTTATTGGATAGAAAGGAACTCAGTGCCAACGAAACCTCCTCAACCACCACAGCCTCAGGAGCCAGTGGAGTCCCAACAACCAGAAGTTAATTCTGCTCCCTCTCGAGATGTTTTTGAAAAGGGTCAGTCATCTAAAACTGACAAATGATTTTCATTTGTGAGTTTTATTGTTTTATGTGTTGTGGTTATTAATACTATGTTGTGGTTATTAATGTTATCTTATTATTGAGTTTATATTATTATTTTACGGGGCTGAACGGGTCATCGGGAAGATCTGTAAAATTTGCTTCTTTCCCTTTAATATCTATATATATAAACCATATTTGTAGTTATGGTTAATAATTTTATTGAGAGCAAAATAACATGTAAAATCATTATATCAAGCTTTTAAATAATCTTCTGGTTATTCAATGATTACCCATATAAATTATTATTAGCATTTAACCGGGATGGTTCAACTGATCATGCTAAACTATAAAGTTATCATGGTAGATGAACTTATGGTTTATGGCTACGTATAGTTTGATTTGTTGGTAAATGCTTCATAAAGTTTTCTCAAAATAATAAGATATATGCATAGAAACATTTTACCTTTTGAGGAATCTTCTGGTCCTTCGATGAATGCCTTATGTGTACATTCAATATAATTTTGCATCATTGTTGTTCCTGGATGGTCTAATCTGTTATGTCATAAACTCAATGTTCCAATATCATAATATTTCCTTTTGATTACCATGTGTGATTCAATCATATTCATATATGTATAACATAAACAGAACCAAATGTTCGTAAATTTTCAAGTATATGTTTTACATTCATGATACATATAAAATTCTTATTCTCTATTACCATAGTTTGAGTTTTATACCAATTTTGGGGCATATCGTTAAAACTCAACATATTTCTTTGCTTTATAATTAGTTTAATTTATCAGAAAGATCAGTAAAGTTGACTTCCTTTATTTTTCTTTTAAGAGAATCCTGATACAACTTAGAGAAATGAGGCGATGTGCGACAAGTTCTTGGCCAATGGCCAATCATTCCATATCTAAAACAAAGATCTTCAGGATCCAAGGAAGAACTAACTTTACATTCGTGGTACTGGAAAATTTTACATAGCGATTAAATCTATAGTATCATAAATTAGTTTTCTGTTAAGCAATTTTGTTTCATGTATCGATGTCCAAAAATCTATGTTTCTGGATACGATTATTTGTTTCATGAGCAATTTTTGCTTTTTTGTCACATGTACATGCAATAAGCTTCTTAGAGATTTTTTCCCTTTTAAGACTATATTTCTCTATGTGTTTCTTTATATCGACAATTCTTTTGTCGGTATCTCTAGCTGCTTTAGTGAGTGCTCTGATGAATTTCATTTTTCTGAAATCAAGATTCAAAAAAAAAAATCAGAGATATAAAGAAATTTTACGTAATATTAGCTTTCCAATCCCTAAAGAGGGTCTACCCAGCCATTTACGTCTAATGCAGCAAATAGTATCTTCTCAATATTTGCCATTGAGACTATCAAAAAGAATTTCTAAAACAACATAAAATCAACACTAATTTATTTCAATAAGAACTGCAATACAATAAAATGAGAGAATAAATGAAAACATAATCAGAAAAGGATACATCTCATCCCATGGTAGTTGGAACAAACAATAGAAGTGTGTCAAAATCAATACACCGATAAAAATTAAAAACGGGCTTAGCATCTTCATCCGCCTTCAACTAAGTAAAATTTTTTTTTTTTAAAAGGAAGGTAGGAGAATGTGGTTTGTGAAATAATGAGGTTTAGTATCGGATATTTATAGAAAAAATTCGACCATTAAACGGTCGAAAATATAACCGTTCAACGGTTATAAATCCGTTGTGGATTTTTTATAAAAATGATTTGGAGGATAATGTCTCTTTAATATAAAAATGATGATTAGAAATGTAATTTAAGAAAAATGTTATTGACATAAAGGATGTGTATAAATAAGTAAATGACGGATTAAATATAAGATATGTAAAAGAATCAATAATCATAATTGTTGTATTAATAAATTAAATAAATGTCAGATTGCTAGATTGCGTAAATAAATGTTAGTAAACAGAAAATAAATGTTAGATTGCATAAATAAATGTTAGTTGCGGAAAGTAAATGTTAGTAACAATAAATAGATGTTAGTTAACATAAATAAGTAGGAGGTTTAGCTTTCCATAAATGTTAGTAATAAGAATAAGAATAAGAATAAATGTTAGTATATATAAATAAAAGTTTAGTAAACGTTAGTAGTCCTTGTATCCAATATGTAGTCATTTAGTTTTTAATTATGGTCTTTAACCATATATTTTGTTTTCAATTTATTTCATATCTTGAGTGAATGTGATTCTTGATTTGGTTGAGATATTGAGCTCCTCATGCTGATAACGTGTTATAATTAACAAAATTTAGATATCACTCAATCACCAAGACTTGTAAAGGTTTTACAAGTATTTCTTTCTTCATAGAAGTGTATTCTAAAATTCATGTGTGTCCATCACTTTACATGTATGTAGTATATATAGTTGAACCAATCCTATTCTTTTACCCAAATGGTAAATATCATATTTTTAAGGATAGTAGTTGTTGAGTGAAAGAATTGGCTATCCATCATATCAACTATTACAACAATAGGTTGTTTCTTGCCAAACGTTCCTCTTCTTTTATTTGAATTTTTTATTTTTGAAATTTATTTCTTATAAAAGTCAACTAAACTTCATATATTTAAATAAAATAAAATTAACATACATAATACACGCAATAAGTCAAACCTATATGCATAATTGATTTAATTTTGTCTACATGCAATATAATGTGCCAAATGATACAAAGGTGCCGCCTTGCCGGCATCAAAATAAGCAAGCTCCTCCACCGCCTCCGCCACCAATTCTCCGGCAAACTCCTTCGCTTTCTCCAACCCCATCAGCTTCGGATACGTCGCTTTATCGCTCGCTAAATCCTTTCCGGCCGTCTTCCCCAATTCCTCCGATGACTTTGTCACATCCAATATATCATCCACCACTTGAAACAACAACCCAATGCACCTTGCATATTTCCTAACCCTTTCCACCTCGCCGGAGTTTCCACCGCCCAAAACCACCCCACCAACCACCGCCGCCTCAATCAGCTTTGCCGTTTTATGAACATGGATATACTCGAGTTTACTCAAGTTGACATCGTTCTTTCCTTCGCTACAAATATCAACTATTTGACCCGCTACTAACCCTAAAGATCCAACCGCAGACCCTAACTCGCTTATGGCTTGAACCACTCTCCCTGGTCCAACCCCTACGATTCGTGTCGCTAAATGCTCGAAAGCTAACGAAAGTAATGCGTCACCGGCTAAGACCGCGGTCTCCTCACCATAAACTTTGTGGTTTGTGGGTTTGCCTCTTCTTAAATCATCATTATCCATGCATGGGAGATCATCATGTATAAGTGACATTGTATGGACCATTTCAACAGCCGACGCCATGGCCATCGCGGATATTTCCATCCCGCCAACAAGCTCACACGAGGCGAGACATAAAACGGGTCGTACCCGTTTCCCTCCAGCGAGTAACGAGTACCTCATCGCCTCGTGTATTTTCAATGGTTCTTGTAACGGTACGGCTTCTTCCAAAGCTTTGTTAACAAGATTCGCTTTTTCGACCATGTAGGTGTTGAATTCGAACCGTTTAAGATCCGGGAATCGCGTCAAGTTGCTTTCGGGTATTAATAGTTGTTGGAGTGTGGTATGTGTGGCATGAATCCTCATGGAAAGTTGTGGTTTTTGTGGGGATTTGGTAGGGTTTTTGGAAGGATTTGTGAAGATGTTTTTAAGGTGGAATGAATGATCTTTAATGGAGGAAGAAGAAAGCAAAGCCATTTGATTTTGTAAGTTATGGAAGCAAGAAAACCAGGAAGATATATATAAAGGAGAAGGTTCTTTGTTGGGTTGCTATATTCCTTGCATTTATGCCTTTCCATGAAAATTGGACATTAGTGCATCTTATATATACTTATTATTATTATCTCAATATAATAAATAAGCTTAATTACACATTTTTTTATACATCAGCAACTGGTTCAAATGGGGTTTAGCCCATTTAGGTTATGTTTGGTAGAGAGCTTCTAAGAGCTTTTAGAAGCTTTTATTTTGAATAAGCTCTACTAAAAATAAAAGCTTTGTTTTGAAGGATACATAAAGCTTTCATTTTTGAAAAATAAGCTCTTTTTTAAAAAGCTAGTAGAAGTAGCTTTTGAAAAGCTCCGGAGCTTTTAGTCAAACATATTTACTTTTTTAACCTTTTATTAATCATAAACCACCACATTTAATTAATATTAATGCCCATTTAAGTAATTTAATACTAAAAACTACAGCTACAACTACTTTTACCAAACACATTTATAAAACTAAAAGCTCTAGCTCTTTTAAAAAGCTTCAGCTACTAAAAGCTCTACCTCTATTAAAAACACAAAGCTACGGCTAGTTTTGCCAAACATACCCTTAGTACGATGGTGATATATAAGTGGGAGGTTACGGCTTTGACTCCTATTGAAGGCAAGTTGGAATTTAGGTGGTGAAAGTAAGTTCTGAAGTCCCTATTTGGGCAAAAGAGTAGTTTAATGTTAGAAGTAGGTTAGTTTGTCGTTAAAAAAATAATTAATTTCGTTTTTAATTTAACAAAGTTTTATATATAGTTTTGCATCAATAACAACTACATATATATCAGTAAAAGTAAAATTAAAAAAAAAATTAAAAAAAAATCATATATTAGCATAAGTAACCTGTCAAGCATGTTACAAGTAAATAAATCCAATTTTTTCGAGATTGGAAAGGTTCAGGGGACTTGGCAACATTTTAGGTGAAGAGATTTAATCGAAATATGCTAAAAGTAAGTTGGTTATTACATAACTTTTTCAATAAATTAAAGGGTTATATGTCAAAAATAGTAATACTTTTTTGTAGTTTTACAAGTTATAGCCACATTATTTATTTTTTTATCATTAATGACAACCACTTTTATATTTTTTTATAGATTATAGCAACTTTTGATCTGGAAACTGCTATACCAAATTATCATTCATAATTATCCATAATTAGATCATTTATTTATCAAATAAAACAATATAATCAATAATATAAAAGCTATACAAACTTATAATATATAATTTATATAAAATGTAATGTATTATTTTATATTTATAATCAAGACATTAAATAAACATAATATATTATATTATAATAATATTAAATGTGACTAATGTTAAGGGAACATCCCAAAGTGTTTATAATCAAAGTGTATCAAAGTGTTTCTTATCCCTGTTTTAAATCGATGGTTTTTCATTCACATCCCAATCCCCAATTACATGTGTTTTATTAGTTAACAAAAATACTTTGTGTGTATTTTGTGTTTTGTATTTTCATATGTATGCAAAGGTGGATAAATGTATTGAATTATTGATGCATAATTATGTTTTATAAGTTATTTTGTTGAAAAGCATGAGAACACATGTATTTGAAGAAATTAAGGGGGCGTTTGGTTCGCGGATTTCCTGGGATTCTCTGGGATTTGCATTTAAAATCATGTGTTTGGTTCGCAGATTTCAGTAAGGATTTGAAATACCAGGATTTCTGAAACCCCTTCCTTCTTTGTTATTTAAAAACACAGCCTCTCCCCTAGGATTTTAAATCCCAGTTACCTTGCATTTTCCAGATTAACAAATTTTTCCTAAAAAATAATGTAGATTCTTTGACAAAATCCTGACAAATGCAAATGCTGCATAATACAAATCCTTTAACAAAATGAAAATACCAAGAAAAAAAATCTGCGAACCAAACGCCCCTAAAAAAAGATGTGAAATGTTGAATTTGTCAATTCATCATTATAATAAAATAAAATAATAACAATCTAAGCTAGAAGATTACATCTCAAGCATGCATCATGCACAAAAGTAACAATGTTGACAAATATATGATACAACAATATATGACATTCAGTTACTACTTGTGAAGACCTCCCCTTCCGGGTCAGTCCTCAGAGTCTAGGTCCCACAAATAGCAATACGATATCAACCATACTAAGATAGGGTAATTAAATTGCGGAATAATAAAATTACATGTACATACAAGATTAGGATTAAGTTTACATATTTCAAAATAAAGTTATAAAAGGGTAACATCTAATCTAATCATAATATCATACATTACATCAAATCTACCCAGAACCACCACAATTGTTGTCTTCCAATCAGTACCAGAAAGATTTGTTGAGTAGTGGTCTAGAAAATCTTCAAAACTTGAATCTTGAATGACCTAATTACTAGGTCCTGCAGGTGATTTTCCTTTGGCTTTTCCTGTAAAATATTAATGCAACATCTGTAAGCAACGCTTAGTGAGTTTATAGATTTTCAATATCAACATGCGTGTCAAGCGGAGTCATTAGTCTTAGCGTGATATGTCTTGGCTGCCGCTACAGCCCTCATGATTGAGATATAGAATCATAGAATCGGATGATGTTCAAGCCACACTCACGCTTAAATCGTGGGGATCAGCCACATACTGGGCTAGCTACCAGTAAGTCAATATGGCGGAACATCGGAGGTCATTACCAAGTTCATAAGAACTGGTGAAATAGCCGGGTCTAGAACAATAGACCATAAGGGCTAGTCAAGCTGAATCAATTTATCAAATGTCTGATCAATGATGTAAGCATATGTCTTAGAAGTCATGATAGCAATGAATCATAAAGCAAAGTCTGAAGCAATATTAAATGCAATATGAAAAGATAATCAAATAGCTATCATGATCCACTGGGCAACACCCATCCATGGTGTGCACAGGTCTCATTCCAGCTGATAAAGTGAATATCAATAAATCTATCAGCAACAATATATCTCAACCGGATCTATGCATGTTCAATCTGAATATCTATAACTCACAGGTCTGGGTCTTGGTCAAACAGATATATGAATCTGCCACCTGAGTTATCTCAGGATTTTGTCAATCTGTAATCTGTCAATTCTTTTCAAATCAGCGACCCGCTTTCAATTCTTTAAGTCTTTAAATCTTTGTTCAGAATATACTGAACCTGTTCAAATTCATTCATGATAATATCATGTCAATTTCATCATCTTTATCATCATCATTTTAGTCTTTAAATTCTTTGTGTCAATGTTCAGATATCAACTGAACCTGTCCAGAATTATTATTGTCAAATCATATCAATTTCATGTCTTTCTCTTTATTTTGTCTGATTCTGATAACTGATAACTCTGTTAATCATTTGATTCATTTTTCTTTTAATTTTGTATAAATATCAAATAGGATATCAAATTCGGATCATCCGGATTCGGACCATCCGGATTCGGACAAATCCGGATCTGGCACCTGGATTCGGACCAATCTGAAATGTCATCCGGATTCGGATTTAACCGAATTGAACACCCGAATTGTTTATCCGAAATAGATACTGAATTTCGGACCATACCTTTATCCGAATTCGGATATGATACATCCGAAATATCATTATCCGAATTAGGTTTTTTAACCGAAATAGAAATCATCCGAAGTAGGATATTGGGTCCGAATTAGGATCATTTAGAAAATACATAAGATCAGGAATAAGCATCTTATACGAATTAGGAGTCCGAAGTATAAGGGTCCGAAATAGGCTACATCCGAATTAGTACCTTCCGAACTCGGGTCATCCGAGTTCGGACCATCACTTAACAAACAATAATTTTTATTTTTTCGAAGTATGGGAACCGAAGTGGTGCATCATCCGAATTCGGACATATCCGAATTCGGATCCTTCATGTTCATAAATTTCCAGATTTGTTCTTGGTGTTCTTCATACGGATTTTTGTCAAATTTCACTAAAACTCATTTATATCGACATGCAATGTATTATAATGTTGTAATATCATTATTTGAATGTTTTTATATAATTTCTTTGATCAAAAACATCTTAATTTGACCAAGATAATCCAAAAACTCATAATTTTCTCAAGAACACATATTTTAACAAAAATTCCGATTTCTTCTTATTTTGGACAATCTAATCACCGATTTTTGTTTCTGTTACATTTATTATCATTAATTCATCATAATATTCTAAATTTATACACATGCAACACATAATTTCCACATTTTAATCTCTTGGTTTCGGTTTTTCATAAAACCGAACCAAAATACTAAATTTTCGAATTTAAATAGAATATTACCTTGAAATTACTGTAGATTCTTGTTGATTGGTGTTGATTGTAACTCCCTTTGGATTGAATCTTCAATTGATTGTCAATTTACAATGAATTCTTGATGAATTCTTGGGTTTGTCCGAGAGTTTTAGAGAGATTAGAGAGAGTGTGTTTATTTGTGTAAATGATCTTAATGATCATTTATTTGGGTTTATATACTCCATTTAATTTTAACCTACTTTCATTTTTGTATAATACATCTCTTTTAATTTAATCATCTTTAATTATTCATAACATAAATATAATTAAATAATAAATAGTCTCCAACTTAATTATATTACATAATTAATAATGTAATTAAATTTACATTATTTGGATCAAGACAAAATAAAAGACATAAATAATATCTAGGTTGTTACAGAATGGGCTCCACCACGCACAAACTTCGTCCTCGAAGTTAGCTATGTTCGAACAGACTGGGATATGTAGCTTTCATAACATCTCTGGATTCCCAAGACTGATGCGAACCTTTGTGGTGTTTCCACTGGACGAGCACCATCTGTATCTCTTTGTTTCGAAGCTTTTTGGTCTTCGAGTCCAGAATACGTTCTGGCTCTTCAACCACGCGAAGCTTCTCATCAATTTGCAAGTTAACATGTGGTATTTTAACTTCTCTTTCGTCAGCTAAGCTTTTTCTCAAATGACTAACATGGAATACAGGGTGTATTCCAGCTAAGTCCGCTGGTAGATCAAGACGATAAGACTGATTTTCAATCTTTTCAATGATCTTGAACGGTCCGATAAATCTCGGAGCTAGCTTGTTTCTTTTAATGAACCGTACCACATTCTTCATTGGGGATACTTTTAACATCACCCAATCGTTAACTGCAAAACTGATGGATCTATGCCGATTGTCATAATATGACTTCTGCCTGCTTTGAGCTTCAAGAATATTTCTTCGAACAAGTTGAATCTTCTCGTGAGTCAACTGTAGAAGGGCAGGTCCTGCTATTGGCGATTCGCCTGTTTCACGCCAACAGGTGGGAGTTCTGCACTTTCTTCCGTATAGAGCTTCAAAAGGGGCCATCTTGATCGTAGAATGATAACTGTTATTGTAAGAGAATTCGACCAGAGGCAAGTGGTCATCCCAGTTACCACCTAAATCAAGAATGCAGGCACGAAGCATATCTTCGAGAGTTAGGATAGTACGCTCACTCTGGCCATCTGCATTTGGATGATAAGCAGTACTCATAGAAATCCGAGTACCCATCCCTTCTTGTAGAGCTTGCCAGAATCTGGATGTGAAACGACTATCACGATCTGATACGATAGATTTCGGCACACCATGTCGTGAAATAATTTTTGTGATGTACAACTGTGCCAATCTATCCAGAGAATAAGTTTCTTTCATTGGAATGAAATGTGATGATTTCGTTAAACGATCAACGACTACCCAGATAGAGTCGTGTTGTCTTTTGGTCTTTGGCAGCTTCGTAATGAAGTCCATTGTTATATGCTCCCACTTCCATTCAGGAACTGGCAGTGGTTGCATATCCCCGAAGGGTTTCTGGTGTTCTGCCTTAACCATCTGACATACTTTGCAGCTTTCAACACATTTTCCGATGTCTTTCTTCATTCCTGGCCACCAGTAATCAGCTTTCAGATCAAAATACATCTTTGAGCTGCCAGGATGAATAGATAACTTGGACTGATGAGCTTCGGATAGAAGAGTGCTGCGGATTGAACCATACTTAGGAACCCAGATTCGGTTTCCCTTGAGACAGTGAAGTCCCAAATGGTTCAGAGTTAGAAATTGTAACTGCCCTTTAAGATTTTCAGAATCAATATTCTCTTCTTTCAGTGCTTCAGTTTGAGCAACTCGAATATCTTCAATAAGATCAGAAGAGAATATAACTGGAGTTAGGGCATAACAGCACTTTTCTGGATATACTTTTCTACTCAACGCATCCGCGACAACATTTGCTTTGCCGGGATGATATAAGATCTCGCAATCATAATCCTTGATAAGCTCCAAGGATCGACGCTGTTTCATGTTCAGATCTTTTTGAGTGAAAAGGTATTTGAGACTCTTATGATCGGTGTAGAGCTGACACCGAGTCCCATATAGATAGTGACGCCAGATCTTCAGCGCAAAGGTAACAGCAGCCAACTCAAGATCATGAGTTGGTGCACTTTTCTCATAGTCTTTTAATTGCCTTGAAGCATAGGCAATTACTTTTCCCCTTTGCATCAGAACACATCCTAAGCCAGTACCAGAGGCATCGCTATAGACAACGAAATCATCATTACCTTCTGGCAAGGCTAGGATCGGCGCTTGAATCAACTTTTGCTTCAGAATATCGAATGCCTCTTGCTGTTTATCGGTCCAAACGAAAGGAGTATTCTTTCGTGTTAGCATTGTAAGCGGCACAACAATCTTTGAGAAGTCCTTTATGAATCGCCGATAATAACCGGCCAATCCAAGGAAACTTCGGATCTCAGAGCATTACGAGGCGTTTGCCATCTCTGAACGGCCTCGACTTTCGAAGGATCAACTGAAATTCCTTCGCCAGAAACAACATGGCCAAGGAACTGGATCTATAAGAATCAAAATAGAAATTCAAATTCTGATGTGAATCATAGAATAGTTAAGGAAAACAGCTCAAGACATATATAATAGAGATTATACCTGTCTGAGCCAAAATTCACATTTAGAAAACTTTGCGTAGAGTCTTTCTTTTCTTAATAACTCTAGCAATTGCCGCAGATGAACGGAATGATCAGCCTCCGTTTTGGAGTAAATCAGAATATCGTCTATGAACACGATAACTGATTTATCCAACATTGGTCTGCACACACGATTCATGAGATCCATGAATGCCGCTGGTGCATTTGTTAAGCCGAACGGCATCACGAGAAATTCTTAATGACCGTATCTTGTACGGAAGGTTGTCTTCGGAATATCCTCATTTCTTACTTTCAGTTGATGATACCCAGAACGGAGATCTATTTTTGAGAAATAACTAGCTCCTTGCAGTTGATCAAACAGATCATCAATCCTGGGCAGAGGATATTTATTCTTTATGGTGACTTTGTTCAACTCGCGGTAGTCGATGCACATACGGTAGGTTCCGTCTTTCTTTTTGACAAATAAGACTGGTGCACCCCACGGAGACGAACTTGGTCGAATAAAACCTTTTTCCAACAGCTCTTGCAGCTGTTTTGACATTTCCAGCATTTCCGCAGGTGCAAGTCTGTATGGAGCTTTTGCGATAGGAGCCGCACCAGGAACCAAGTCAATACTGAACTCGACTTGACGTTCCGGTGGCACTCCCGAAATGTCATCGGGAAATACGTCTGGGAACTCACAGACGATAGGAATATCAGATAATGATTTCTTTTGGGCTTCAGAGATAGATTCAGATGAGACATAGCATACGTAGGATTCATGACCCTTAGATAAGTACTTATGCGCTTTTTCAACAGATATGAAACAATGTGCACCTTTCCGCTTCTCGCCCTTGATCTCTAATATTCGGCCGTCTGAAGACTTGATTCTAATGATTTGCCGGTTGCAGATAATTGTAGCCTCATTATTCGTTAACCAGTCCATGCCGATGATGACGTCAAATTCTTTTAATGGAATCGGGATGAGATCGAGGTTGAATACGATGTTATTTATGAGCAGAGTGCAGTTTCGGTAGACAGATTCAGCCATAACGAAATTGTTACTGGCTGTCTCAATATCAAGTATTATGGGAAGCTTTGATGGAGCTTTATGTAGCCTTTGTGCAAAAGATGTGGATATAAAAGAACGACTGGCGCCGGAATCGAATAATACTCTAGCAGGAATGGAGTTAAGTAAGAACATACCGGTAACCACATCAGGTGTTTCTTTCGCTTCTTCTGCTGTTATCTGAAAGGCTCGAGTTCTTGCAGTCGGCGTTGCAGCAGAACTTTTCCCTGTAGAACCTCCTGCTGATGATTGTGATGGATAATGTGGCCCGCTACGACACTGGTACATGAAGTGTCCCCTTTTTCCGCATTTCGCACATCCTCGTCCCTGCTGTGGACATTCCTCGCTGCTATGACCAATCGTGTTGCACGCAAAACAAGTTACGTCATCTGGATTGCACAACCCCATATGAGACTTTCTACACCGTTTGCAAAATCGCGGCTCGTTTGTTAGGGAATATGCTTGTACTTTCGACTGAGAACTATACTGACGGGATTGCTGGGGCTGAGATTTACTTGGCTTGAAAAATCTACCGAATCTCTGTTTCTTCGGAGGAGACGGATTCATTGGGTTAGTCGCTGGAGCGTATAGCTGATCACCATACTCTAAGTACCCTCGCTCAATCTGTCTCGCTGCTTCTACCATTTCCAGATAGCTCTTATATTTGATCGCACTCATGGGATGTCGATATCTGGGATTGAGTCCTACTCGGAACCTATTCATTTTCCTTTCCTCTGTTGCCACTTGGTAAGAAGAGTAGCCACATAATCTCGAAAATTCGTGTTCGTATTCATCTACAGTCTTCGTTCCCTGAGTCAGTTGCATTAATTGGACTTCCATCTTATCTCGCTGGTCAACCGGGCAGTATTTCGCGTTGAACATGTCTAGAAACTGGTTCCATTCCAATGTCTGAATGACTTCCTCCCCGTATATGCTTCGCTGTGTCTTCCACCATGCGCGAGCAGCTCCAACAAACAACGCAGACGCGTAGCTCACTTTCTTAGAATCTAAACAGTCAGAGATTCTAAAAATTTCTTCCGTATGACTGATCCAATCCATCGCCTGAATCGGATCTACAGTACCCTCGAAGTTCAGGGCACCGCTCGCTTTAAAATCTTTGAATTTGCAGCCTTTAGGCTGAGCAATTAGGGCATCGGGAATAGAGTTATCAGAATCAGAGTCATTAATCTGAACTTGCTTTTCTTTTCTCTTATTTTTCTTATCTTCACGTCTTTTAGCTTCGGCCTCATCTCTGGCACGAAACTGTTCTTGCATCATTTTGTTTTGTTGTTCTGAATGTTGGGCTAGAAATTGTTGCATCATTTCAAACATTTGTTGTGGATTCATGTTGCTGGGAATATCACCTGATCCTGATCCTGACATCTTCTACTGAAAATTACAAGCATTTAACTATCAGTTTATAGACTTAGATCTATGTACCCTTTTCCCATCCTATCAGTCTGTACATCCTATCTCAGTTCAAACCACCTAAATGATTGATACATATGTATTGCTTCAGTTTGAGACCAAGTATACTCACGTAATACTTGATTCACTCAAACTAGGGCTCTGATACCATCCTGTGAAGACCTCCCCTTCCGGGTCAGTCCTCAGAGTCTAGGTCCCACAAATAGCAATACGATATCAACCATACTAAGATAGGGTAATTAAATTGCGGAATAATAAAATTACATGTACATACAAGATTAGGATTAAGTTTACATATTTCAAAATTAAGTTATAAAAGGGCAACATCTAATCTAATCATAATATCATACATTACATCATATCTACCCAGAACCACCACAATTGTTGTCTTCCAATCAGTACCAGAAAGATTTGTTGAGTAATGGTCTAGAAAATCTTCAAAACTTGGATCTTGAATGACCTAAGTACTAGGTCCTGCAGGTGATTTTCCTTTGGCTTTTCCTGTAAAATATTAATGCAACATCTGTAAGCAAAGCTTAGTGAGTTATAGATATTCAGATTGAACATGCATAGATCCGGTTGAGATATATTGCTGCTGTTAGATTTATTGACATTCATTTATCAGCTGGATTGAGACCTGTGCACACCATGGTTGGGTGTTGCCCAGTGAATCATGATAGCTATTTGATTATCTTTTCATATTGCATTTAATATTGCTTCAGACTTTGCTTTATGATTCATTGCTATCATGACTTCTAAGACATATGCTTACATCATTGATCAGACATTTGATAGATTGATTCAACTTGACTAGCCCTTATGGTCTATTGTTCTAGACCCGGCTATTTCACCAGTTCTTATGAATTGGTAATGACCTCCGATGTTTCGCCATATTGACTTACTGGTAGCTAGCCCAGTACGTGGCTGATCCCCACGATTTAAGCGTGAGTGTGGCTTGAACATCATCCGATTCTGTGATTCTATATCTCAATCATGAGGGCTGTAGCGGCAGCCAAGACATATCACGCTTAGACTAATGATTCCGCTTGACACGCATGTTGATATTGAAAATGTATAAACTCACTAAGCTTTGCTTACAGATGTTGCATTAATATTTTACAGGAAAAGCCAAAGGAAAATCACCTGCAGGACCTAGTACTTAGGTCATTCAAGATCCACGTTTTGAAGATTTTCTAGACCACTACTCAACAAATCTTTCTGGTACTGATTGGAAGACAACAATTGTGGTGGTTCTGGGTAGATATGATGTAATGTATGATATTATGATTAGATTAGATGTTGCCCTTTTATAACTTAATTTTGAAATATGTAAACTTAATCCTAATCTTGTATGTACATGTAATTTTATTATTCCGCAATTTAATTACCCTATCTTAGTATGGTTGATATCGTATTGCTATTTGTGGGACCTAGACTCTGAGGACTGACCCGGAAGGGGAGGTCTTCACACTACTACAAAAAGTGGCTATTGCGACGAAAATTTACGACGGAAGGTATCCATCACAGAATTTAACAGATTTTCGACGGATTTACGTCTTGTTAGCGACTGCCAGAATATTTTGCGACCGTCAAAATCTGTCGGAAAAAAATAATAAATTGCGACCGATGTGGGATAGATTTGCGAGAGGAAAATAGTTCATCGCAAATTCCGTCACAAATCCGACGAAAAATATTATTAATAGAAAAAATAAAAAGAATTTATTCACATCTGTCGCAAATCCGACACAAGATCACCGACGTAAATTGGTCGCAAAGTTACCGACGTAAATCCGTCGTAAATCTTGACATGTTGCGAGGGATTTGCGGCGTACAAAGTTTTTGATACTATATTTTCTAAAAAATAAAACGTTTTGGTCTGTCGCAAATTGTAACATCCTCGGATTTAATTTATTGTAGTTTGGTTAATTAAGTGGAAAAATATATATTTAAGTTGAAATTTGAGCGATTATTATGTATTTTGGATATTTAGAAACTTTGTTGCTATTTTAAGAAAAATGAACTCAGAATCATTGTTATGGAATATTAAGAAATTAAAAGTTATTAATGATAATTTTAAGAATAAAACAGTATTTTATGGAACCGGTTAAGTTGAGGGGTGAAATGTGCAAAAATGATTAAAGTTGAATAAAAAGGGCAAAAGGCTTCATTTTCACCATTTCACTCTCTCAATACACTCTCTCTCTAGAATTTCCTCTCTACATCTCTCTAAGTTATTTCGCAAACCGACCGGCCGATTATCGAGATTTATACGTCAACGGAAAGATCTCGAGGAGTACTACAACAATCTGCAAACGGATTTCTGATTTCGTACGAATTGAGGTAAGAATCGACTCTTTTAAGTTTGTTGTTTCGGTTTTGAAGAACTAGAATTTCGAATCTGTCATTTTATGTAAATTGGAGCTTGTTTTGCTTGAAATATTGCAAGAATATGATAATATATGCATAATAGAATCGAAACTAGGCATCATACATGATATATCAGTGATTTTAGGCCTTAGAATGAAGGATTTAAGTTATAAGGATGAACAGACTCGAATATACCAAGAACAGAGTCGAAATGCAAGAACAAACTCGAGTTTGGTACTAGATTCGAGTGTGTTTTCGAATCTACCACTAGATTCGAAGGGGGGTATTTCGAATCTATACCCAGACTCGAACATAGGTTCGAATCTACCTATGGGGGGTTCGAATCTGTCATCAGATTCTAAGGTGGTTCGAATCTAACCCCTTAAATTCGAGTTTAATGCCTAAAATTGAGAATCCTACTCTCTAAACTCGTGTATTTTGAATGAAACTCATAAACAACACATGAAATGTCAAAGGGTTATACAAAGGACAATGTATGAACATGAGATGGGCTCAAACTTAATTATGGTTTGAATTTAGACATGAACCAGTAATAAGGGAAAATATTGCAAAACTTGCAAAGTTTGGTTTTATGAATTTAAACGGTTTTTGACTCGTGATATTGTTATAATTAATATAACAGGTCCCTTGTGGTGTTGTTTAACCCACAGTGGGGTACTTGGTGGATCCGGTTGAAAGCCCGAGGAGAAATAAAATTGGTTAACATTTAATTACGCACCCACTGTGAGTACATATGATTTCACATGTTTATATCTGCTTTATGATTCCTATTGCCTGCTGAGACATGTTGCTTCATTTTTCGTTTGGAATTCTATTAACTTGCGTAGATTTAGATGCACATTCTTATTTGATGCATGTCCGTTCGTTTGTTGTGCATCTGCGATGGACCGGTGGGTCGCATCTGTTACTCTGATGTTACTGCTCTATATGACGCTGGAGCTGATCCCTCCAGGTCCGGTAGGCAGTATGTCATCCCCGATGTTATGTCTGTCTCAGTAGTATGTTTTAAAGGCCGAGCTTTGGGCTCGTAAGAGCGACGGCTCATGTGTGTTCGTACTTTGTGTACGTGGAGAGTGCACGACGTGTGTCGTCGGTGCTACTCTTGTGGGCATCATAAGGATTTATAAAATGTGTAAATCTATGTATTCACTAAGCATTCGCTTACCCCTCAGTTGTCTTTATTTTTACAGGAAAGGGAAAGTCTACTGCCGGACCTTCTAGTTAGGTCATTTTTGGGAAGATTCAGAAGACTTGGTACTATTTCATCGGTAATTTATGTTATGAGACAATGTTGTAATATATTCTGGATGATTGTAATAATTGTTATGGGTGTGTAGACTTAGACTTGGTACCCTATAACACTGTAGGGTGTTTGAAACTGTTGCACTACTTTACTTATATATTTTAATGCTTCCGCACTTAATTTAGGTTATCAGATCATTATGTTATTGCATGTTGATGATTAATCCTAGGTGTATTGTAATTGGTGGTTGTTGTGGCAAGGGTGTCACACGAGATGGTATTAGAGCAGTAGTTTGAGATTCAAGTGTCCGTGAGGTCTTGATCTCAAACATTAGGTAAGGATATGTAGTGGTTTAAGTAATGATCTGAACTAAGATAGGTTATGATCTAGTAAATATAGGAGATTGACTATCATACGGGACAAAGGGGTGGTGTCTTTAAATTAAAGACATGTTACTAAACAAGTTATATGTTTATATTTTCAGAACATGTCTGGAGGAGGAATGACACCCGAAGAAGCCAGAGAGATGATGCTAGCCATGATGGCTGAGCAGAACAAGATGATACAGGATCAGTTTCGGGCTCGAGATGAGGCCGATGCTAAGAGAAGAGAGGATAAGAGAAAGAACAAGGAGAAGGAAGGGGGTAACAATGAGGAACAAGATGACAATACTGGGTCATCTAACAAACCCAGAGGTTGTCGTTTTAAGGATTTCAAAGGAAACGGAGCTGTAGAATTTAATGGATTAGGAGACGCTGTTGCCGCACTCGAATGGATAACGGCAACCGAACGGACATTCCGAATCAGCGACTGTGCTGAGAAGGACATGGTTCGGTATGCTACCGCTATGTTCACCAATGATGCGATCATGTGGTGGAACGCTATGGTGAATGCGTTGACACAGGAGAAGGTTTCTGTTATGACTTGGGCTGAGTTCAAGGACCTATTCACTCAGCAGTACTGTCCGGTTGATGAGCGCCGGAGGTTGGAAGCAAAGTTTATGGCACTGGTACAGGGGACTAAGACGGTGTCCCAATATGCTGTAGAATTCACGAGGCTGAGCCTGTTTGCGCCTCATCAGGTGGACACTGAAGAAAGAAAAGTGACCAGATTCGAGGCGGGTCTGGATATTGAGATAAGGATGGTTATGAGCAACGTCCGCTACCCTACATTTGCTGGCTTACTTGAGGCTGCCAGAAATGTAGAGCAGATTCTGATTATGTCAGGTTATTCGATTGGGTCCGCTGCTGTTTCCACCAACCCAACACAGCCGTCACCGCCGAAGCGCCTGCGCGAGGGAGGATATTCTGGTTCTTCCCGGTCTTCACAGTACTCACCTCAGCAGTCGTATCGTCGACCGTCTGGTTCTTCCGATCGTGGTCGTGCTCGTGCCTACTCCATCAACACCGAGCCGCGATATTGTAATAGGTGTCACTTGGAACACTTCGGCAAGTGCACCAATGGACGTGCTTGTTTCTGTTGTGGTGAGTTGGGCCATTTTCAGAGTGAGTGCCCAAGGAAGGGAGATGCTTGCCATAAGTGTGGTGTATGGGGACACTACAGTAGGAATTGCAGAAAGAACGATCCAGCTGCTGCTGCTCCATCTACAACACGATCTTCGGGAGGTTCAAGCGGTGGTTCAGTTAACCGAGGCCGGGGTCAGTCTCAAAGGGCACCTGCTCGTGCTTTTCAGATAACTGCAGAGGAGGCAAGGGAAAATCCGGAGGTCGTTACGGGTACGTTCATAGTTAATTCTATGCCAGCACGAGTTTTATTTGACTCGGGTGCAAATAGATCGTTTGTTTCTACTATCTTTGCACAAAGACTTGCCATGCCACTATCTAGATTATCTGCTGTTCTTGATATAGAAACTGCTAGCAACACTCTAATAAAAGTAGATCACGTATACCGTAACTGCACGTTAGTGATTGAAGATGTAGTCTTCAATTTGGACTTGATCCCTATAGAATTCAGTGAATTCGATGTGATAATCAGGATGGATTGGTTGATAGAGAATGAAGCACATATAGTGTGTAAGAGCCGAATGATTAAGATAACTACTCCGGAGGGGCGTGAGATTTGCATTTACGGGGATAGGAGAAGTGGGAATCTGTGTTTACTGACCATTGCAAAAGCTCGAAAGCTTGTTGCAAAGGGGTGTGACGCCTACCTGGCATATGCTATTGATGCCAAGTCTGAGAAGAGAACTTTGGCCGACGTGCCTGTTGTTTCACAGTTTCCGGATGTGTTTCCGGAAGACTTGTCTGGCATGCCGCCTGAGAGACAAGTAGAATTTAAGATTGATTTGATCCCTGGAGCTGCGCCGGTAGCTCGTTCTCCTTATCGTCTTGCCCCAACTGAGATGAAAGAGATGATGACCCAACTCCAGGAGTTGTTGGACAAGGGCTTCATTCGGCCGAGTTCATCGCTGTGGGGAGCTCCGGTATTGTTTGTTAAAAAGAAGGACGACACGATGAGGATGTGCATAGATTACCGGGAGCTGAATAAGTTGACTATTAAGAACAAGTATCCGTTGCCACGGATAGATGACTTGTTTGATCAATTACACGGGGCTTGTGTCTTTTCTAAGATCGACTTGAGGTCGGGATACCATCAGTTGAAAGTAAGAGAAGAAGATGTACCGAAGACAGCTTTCAGAACTCGGTATGGGCATTACGAGTTTCTGGTCATGCCTTTCGGATTAACTAACGCCCCAGCTGTCTTTATGGATTTGATGAATAGGGTTTGTAGACCGATGTTGGATAAATCGGTGATAATGTTTATTGATGACATTCTGGTCTACTCTAAGTCTGAAGCTGAGCATGCTGAACATCTAAAGGAACTGTTAGAGTTGTTAAGAAAAGAAAGGTTGTATGCCAAGTTCTCAAAGTGTGAGTTTTGGCTGCAACAGATTCAGTTTTTAGGACATGTGATTTCTGGAGCTGGGATTTCGGTAGATCCAGCTAAGGTAGAAGCGATAAAGAACTGGGAGCCGCCTCAATCAGCTACCGAAGTTAGAAGTTTTCTTGGACTGGCAGGGTATTATCGGAGATTTATTAAGGATTTCTCAAAAATTGCAGTTCCTCTAACTGCATTAATCAAGAAGAATGCACCGTTTATATGGGAAACTGTGCAACAGGAGGCCTTTGAGGTTTTGAAGAAAGCGTTAAGCGAGGCTCCGATACTTGCCTTACCTGAAGGCAATGATGACTTTGTAGTTTATACTGATGCTTCGAGGTTAGGGTTAGGCGCTGTACTGATGCAGCGCGGGAAAGTAATTGCTTATGCTTCAAGGCAGTTGAAGCAGCATGAGAAGAATTATTCGACTCATGATCTGGAGTTGACCACAGTAACTTTTGCTTTAAAATTATGGAGGCATTAGCTGTACGGTACTAAGTGTCAACTGTACACGGACCATAAGAGCTTGAAGTATATTTTTAGTCAGAAGGAGCTTAATATGAGACAACGTAGGTCTATGGAGCTTATTAAAGACTACGATTGTGAGATACTGTACCATCCCGAAAAGGCTAATGTGGTAGCCGATGCCTTGAGCCGAAAAACATATGCCAAGGATTGTTGCTACATGTTGACATCTACTATGTTGACATCTACAATAATTGACGATGTCAAAGCTGCCCAAGTAGAAGCCTTGAAAGAGGAAAATGTCGGTGCTGAGGATATTAGAGTGCAGATTAAGAATATGGAAACAAGTGAGTCGGGACTGAAAGGGATTTACGGAAGGATCTGGGTGCCGAAGTTTGGTGGAATGAGACGAGTAATTATTGAAGAGGCACATCAATCTAAGTTTTCTGTACATCCCGGGAGCACAAAGATGTACAACGACTTAAAGGCAGACTTTTGGTGGCCGGGATTGAAGAAAGACATAGGGCAGTATGTAGAAAGATGCCGAACTTGTCGGTTGGTAAAAGCCGAACATCAACAACCGTATGGCAGTCTGCAACCGCTTCCTATTCCGGAATGGAAGTGGGAGCACATTACAATGGATTTTGTTACAAAGCTGCCCAAAACTAGGCGTCAACACGATGCAGTTTGGGTAATCGTGGATCGGTTAACTAAGTCGGCTCACTTCATACCGATTCGTGAAAGTTATTCGCTGGAGAAGTTAGCTCAGATTTATATGAACGAGATTGTTTCTAGGCATGGAGTGCCTAAGTCTATTGTATCGGATCGGGATAGCCGGAATTTTTGGTCAGCTTTGCAAGAGGGGTTAGGGACGAGAATAGCAATGAGTACGACCTATCGTCCGCAAACCGATGGCCAAAGTGAACGAACGATCCTTACTTTGGAAGACATGATGAGATCGTGTGTGTTAGATCTCGGTGGCAACTGGGATGATCACCTGCCACTAATAGAGTTTTCGTATAACAATAGTTACCATGCAACAATTAAGAAAGCGCCGTTTGAGGCTTTATATGGAAGGAAATGTAGGACTCCTACGTGTTGGAGAGAAACGGGTGAAACACCAATCGTTGGACCGGCTTTGCTTCAAGAAACAAATGAGAAAATACAGCTGATCAGGCAGAACATGAAAGCAGCCTAGGACCGACAGAAAAGTTATTATGACAGAAGACACAAACCGATCAACTTTGAAGTGAACGACTGGGTTTATCTGAAAGTATCACCCATGAGGGGTGTTACCCGTTTTGTGAAGAGGGGCAAGTTGGCTCCGAGATTTGTTGGGCCCTTTAAGATAGTAGAAAAACTTGGGAATCAATCATATCGCCTAGAGTTGCCTGAAGAGATGTCAGGCATACATCCAGTATTTCACGTTGGGAATCTCCGAAAATCATTTAACACTGGAAATGAGGATTGGGCAGACCACACAGAGCTGCAAGTTGACGAAAGGCTTCGATATGTGGAGGAGCCGGAATGTGTATTGGATACTAAGATGAAGAAGTTGAGGAGCAAAGAGATAGAAATGGTGCTTATACGTTGGAAGCATCATAAGGGAGCAAATCATACATGGGAAGCTAAGTCAGAAATGTTAAGAAAGTATCCAAAACTGTTTGAATCTGAGTAACTTCGAGGACGAAGTTGAGCGTGGTGGAGCCCATGCTGTAACATCCTCGGATTTAATTTATTGTAGTTTGGTTAATTAAGTGGAAAAATATATATTTAAGTTGAAATTTGAGCGATTATTATGTATTTTGGATATTTAGAAAGTTTGTTGCTATTTTAAGAAAATTGAACTCAGAATCATTGTTATGGAATATTAAGAAATTAAAAGTTATTAATGATAATTTTAAGAATAAAACAGTATTTTATGGAACCGGTTAAGTTGAGGGGTGAAATGTGCAAAAATGATTAAAGTTGAATAAAAAGGGCAAAAGGCTTCATTTTCACCATTTCACTCTCTCACTACACTCTCTCTCTAGAATTTCCTCTCTACATCTCTCTAAGTTATTTCGCAAACCGACCGGCCGATTATCGAGATTTATACGTCAACGGAAAGATCTCGAGGAGTACTACAACAATCTGCAAACGGATTTCTGATTTCGTACGAATTGAGGTAAGAATCGACTCTTTTAAGTTTGTTGTTTCGGTTTTGAAGAACTAGAATTTCGAATCTGTCATTTTATGTAAATTGGAGCTTGTTTTGCTTGAAATATTGCAAGAATATGATAGTATATGCATAATAGAATCGAAACTAGGCATCATACATGATATATCAGTGATTTTAGGCCTTAGAATGAAGGATTTAAGTTATAAGGATGAACAGACTCGAATATACCAAGAACAGAGTCGAAATGCAAGAACAAACTCGAGTTTGGTACTAGATTCGAGTGTGTTTTCGAATCTAACACTAGATTCGAAGGGGGGTATTTCGAATCTATACCCAGACTCGAACATAGGTTCGAATCTACCTATGGGGGGTTCGAATCTGTCATCAGATTCTAAGGTGGTTCGAATCTAACCCCTTAAATTCGAGTTTAATGCCTAAAATTGAGAATCCTACTCTCTAAACTCGTGTATTTTGAATGAAACTCATAAACAACACATGAAATGTCAAAGGGTTATACAAAGGACAATGTATGAACATGAGATGGGCTCAAACTTAATTATGGTTTGAATTTAGACATGAACCAGTAATAAGGGAAAATATTGCAAAACTTGCAAAGTTTGGTTTTATGAATTTAAACGGTTTTTGACTCGTGATATTGTTATAATTAATATAACAGGTCCCTTGTGGTGTTGTTTAACCCACAGTGGGGTACTTGGTGGATCCGGTTGAAAGCCCGAGGAGAAATAAAATTGGTTAACATTTAATTACGCACCCACTGTGAGTACATATGATTTCGCATGTTTATATCTGCTTTATGATTCCTATTGCCTGCTGAGACATGTTGCTTCATTTTTCGTTTGGAATTCTATTAACTTGCGTAGATTTAGATGCACATTCTTATTTGATGCATGTCCGTTCGTTTGTTGTGCATCTGCGATGGACCGGTGGGTCGCATCTGTTACTCTGATGTTACTGCTCTATATGACGCTGGAGCTGATCCCTCCAGGTCCGGTAGGCAGTATGTCATCCCCGATGTTATGTCTGTCTCAGTAGTATGTTTTAAAGGCCGAGCTTTGGGCTCGTAAGAGCGACGTCTCATGTGTGTTCGTACTTTGTGTACGTGGAGAGTGCACGACGTGTGTCGTCGGTGCTACTCTTGTGGGCATCATAAGGATTTATAAAATGTGTAAATCTATGTATTCACTAAGCATTCGCTTACCCCTCAGTTGTCTTTATTTTTACAGGAAAGGGAAAGTCTACTGCCGGACCTTCTAGTTAGGTCATTTTTGGGAAGATTCAGAAGACTTGGTACTATTTCATAGGTAATTTATGTTATGAGACAATGTTGTAATATATTCTGGATGATTGTAATAATTGTTATGGGTGTGTAGACTTAGACTTGGTACCCTATAGCACTGTAGGGTGTTTGACACTGTTGCACTACTTTACTTATATATTTTAATGCTTCCGCACTTAATTTAGGTTATCAGATCATTATGTTATTGCATGTTGATGATTAATCCTGGGTGTATTGTAATTGGTGGTTGTTGTGGCAAGGGTGTCACACAAATCTATCGCAAATTGTTGAATTTTGTGAGAGATTTGCGACAAAATTTTGTTTCTTTTCGTTATTTTCGGGTCAAAAAGCCTAAATACATAAAACTTGAATTTGAATAAGTATCTGTTTCGTGCCTCTATATAGATACGTTCGTGTACAATTGTCCGTCACAAAAGGTCCTGATTCATTGCGACGGATTTGCGACTGATTTGTCCGTCACAAAAGGTCCTGATTGTAGTAGTGAGCTAACGGTGCTTAGTCCATTTGGTACGAAGGGTGAGATATACATGTGAGGTCACGGGTTCGACTCTAATCGGAGGCAAGTTAGAAATTAAGTGGTGAATGTAAATTCACAGGTCCCTACTCAAAGTAATAAATTTACCCATTTACTGTAGGATCAAATTTCAAAGAAACTATAAAACCATAAATATAATCTACTTGTCGTCTTGCCAACACAACACACAAAGGAAGTCTCAACTTAACTCTTGATCCCTATCACAACCATCACACAACCACGAGTTGTTACCATCAATTTTCTTTTATATTTCAACCTAATAACCAATACAACATACAAAACATGTTTTATTTTGAGTTACTTTTGCAAAAAGTTATAAATCAAACATGAATTAAGTAACACAATTTGACATAAAATAAACTAGATATAAAATAAATAGACAGTAAAAATAAAGATCTTGACTTGTAACAGAAGTGAATAGTTCCTATACTCGTATTCATTAACATTGCATTTTTTGATCATGTGAAAACCCAAAAGAATGGGGAAGAAAAGCAACGAACTAGGAAGTGAAAGAAGAGTACATACTAGACAAAAAATGATATTAACAAAAATTTTCTTTAATTGTCGGTTGATTTTTTTATAAAATTGGATTACCAATTAATGTGATTTATTCTTGTATATATAAACCATTAATGACGATAAGTTGGTGTCAAGCGCATAATTATAGTCATACAATGTGTGTAACATTAGACGTACATGCCAGAGACCAATTGTTTTTTCGGTTTTAGAAAATCATTGAGTTTTTTTTTCGGGCTTTGGAGATTTAACCAATGAGACAATTTTAAAAAAAGTTTTGAATTTATTGAACGATCTAATAATAATAATATATGCGATAGTTTTAAAAGTTTAGAAAAATATATGCGTGATAAGAAAATTTATAAAAATACACACGTAATTATAAAATTTTGCAAAGGAAGCCAATGAAAATTTTCCAATTAATAAAATATGCAAATACCCAACTTTATCTTCCCCAGGGGGTTCCGTTTTCGTTTCTCTGCCACTAAAACCCCAAAACATAGCTTTGCAAAGGGGTTTTTGCTTCTTGTAACGCGTCAATGGCGTTTTCCAATACATACCTCTTGTCTCCTTCCTCTTTATACAAACTAAACCCTGTTCTCTTCTCTCATCGGCGTCGTTGTGTCGCTTTATCTCGATTTCATCTTCGTTCTCTCAAACCAAGGTTCTTAGCAGGTAGTAATCATGGTTTATGTTCATCAATTTAATTCGAAAACTGTTTGTTCTTGTTGGAATTATAGAAATTCTAGAGTGTTTACTTCGAAATGTGTTAATTTGTATGTAATTGTGTTTGTTTGATTGGAATGGAATTTACAGTTGCTGCGTCGGATAATGGAGTGTTTACTTCTCCGGAGATTGGAAAATCTTTTGATTTTACTTCCGAGGAACGGATATACAACTGGTATTTCTTTTTATAAATTTTAATATACGAATGTATATCACATTGTTCTTTTAAACTGACAAAATGTCAAAAAAATGCTTCTCATATCGGCAATTAATGCCTAAATTGGATAAAAAAAACCCATTGGAATTGCTTAATTGTGGGAATTTTCAAAATTGGATGGAATTGAGTTCCATCCGTTTTTGCAAAATCTACAATTTAACAGATGTCGTAAGTTTTTTCATCATTTTTGAATGTGTGATAAATTTCTTACTCTATGTTCTACCAATAATTTACTATTTCAAAGGATGCGATTTTGTTTTATCCTGTGAGCTCGTATTAGTTTCTTGTTGCCAGTTTGTTTGCATCAGCATCTATGTTTATGCTCTTAGAGAAAATGTATTTTGTGTCATATGATTAGTTGAGAAAGCCTGTCCTAAATGAATTGGATACTAAAAATGTCACCTTAGAAAAAAATTCGTCGCGTAATTTATCAGGTTAGACTAGAATGTACTAATCATTAAATGTTTCTAGGTGGGATTCTCAAGGGTACTTCAAGCCGAACTTTGATAGGGGAAATGAATCTTTTGTTGTTACAATGCCGCCTCCAAACGTGACTGGTTCGTTGCACATGGGGCATGCTATGTTTGTGACTCTTGAGGTGGAGTAAATGATTCTAAGGGCGAGTTTGCTCGGAGGTTTTTGAATGGGAGGAATGGGAATTGTATTTATAAAGTTCCGTTGGTTGATAGCTTTAAATGAAAATTATGGAAATGTTAACCTAATATTCAAAGCCGTTAAGAGGGTGGTTTTTTTCTCTCCTCGTTTTCTTTCAAACCTATACCCCATTCCAATCCCATTTACAAACCACACGCCACCTAAGAACACATATTCATCTTTCTTTAATGTAATAACTATGTGTTATGTTGCCTGTTCTTTAGTGTGTGTCACTGCAATGACATTATTGTCCTCCAGGATATTATGATCAGATACCATCGAATGAAGGGCAGACCTACTCTCTGGCTCCCGGGAACCGATCATGCTGGCATTGCAACTCAGGTTTGTTTCTATATACTATTACAATAGATTTGTAACCTTTTCCCTTAAGAAACTTAATGATCTGTTTAGAACTAGTTTGAACTTATTTTATAATGATAAACATTATTTTTTCAGTTGGTTGTGGAAAGAATGTTGGCTTCTGAAGGAATAAAGAGGGTTGATTTGGGTAGGGAGGAGTTCACAAAGCGAGTTTGGGAGTGGAAGGAGAAGTATGTCTATTTCTTTTGGTCATTGTGTTATTATAATTCAACATCATTGCACTTTTTCTACCCTGTAGATTTCTAGTTCCCTAAATGGGCCCATTATCCATTTGAAATTTCTTTTTAAAATGATCAATAGGCTTGCATCTGGCATGTGAAAATTGCAATTACAATTTTATGGTGGCTTTCTAAATATATTTCGTTCTATAATTCTTATGCGATAGGTCATTGCTCCATTAACTTTCTGAATTCATATATGGTGTTGGTTCACAAAAGTTTAATTATGTGCCCTTTTAACGCTACCAATTTATTAGTTTATGGAGGACATTATCTATATAGTTTAATACCATATTTTAGGTAGTTTGGCTTTTTATCATATGTACGTTTCTTTCTGTAGTTTGGGAAAATTAATTTCCTATCATACGTTTTTTTGCAAAAATAGGCTCATCATCGTATATTAGTTTTTATGTTCTTTTCCATTCTGTGCTTATGCATAGCTGGGAAAGGTATCTTGAAGTTAAAATAGAATTATATGTACGATTGATCCATTAAGATAATTTAGAGACTTCAAATAAATTTCTTTCTTTTGTGGGTTTTAATGTATAGAATTATCTGAAGGTACGGGGGAACCATTACAAATCAGATAAGGCGACTTGGTGCTTCTTGTGATTGGACCAGAGAACATTTCACTCTCGATGAGCAGCTAAGTCGTAAGATAATTTCTTTCCAATTGTAACGCCCCATTAATTTTAGAATTATGTCTAAAAAATTAATAATTAACAATAGGTAAGTGTTTGAATTTTATCCTGTTTTCTTATGCTATGCAACAATGTATAACCTGCTTGTAGTTTGAGGGCTTATTTAACTCCACATATTTACCCAGCTAACATCTTTTGTATTTTATAATTGTTTCAGGAGCTGTTATTGAGGCCTTTATTAAGCTTCATGAGAAAGGGCTTATCTATCAAGGTGCGTACGTATCACTTTCATGTTCTCACTTCTCGTGTGGGTCGTTGTCTGTTTCATTTCCTTTTCGTCTAATCTTTTTGATTTTATGGAATTATTTGTCTATTTTGTAATCATTTTATACATGGTTACTTTTGTTTACTTTCAGTCGGGCCTTCCTTGCTGTTATCTTCAGCTGTGTATCTATTATTTCTAGTACTACCACATCCATAACGTCTCATCTTGACAAACTGAGTTGTTTTAAAATGCTGCCCTTTTGGTTCTTCCGTATGTCGAAAAGCGGTGACTTTTCTATTAACTTCTATATCCAACCCCACATTTATCTTATAGGGTATTAGGGTTAATGCTATAGAATAGCAAGGTACTTTTTGATATGTTCCACTGAGGTCATTGTATTTTAGTTCATATGCACCTACTTACTAAACCTACAAAATATGTTCCATTTAGGTCACTTTTGGGGAATAAAGACCATAATACCCCAAAACTATTTTAAGGAATGATCATAATACCCTTGTATATTTTGCAAACACTCAAACTCAATCATTTGATTTAACTTGCTCACGGGAATAATCTGCTGTTGGTTATTCGTGAACTTTAAAGGGTATGGATCTCTAGAACATGCCACTTATTATATGAAAGTTTTTATACCCAAGCCAACTAAACCATACAATAAAGTTTCTTGCCGAGTCACCCAATATTACATATCTTGCAGGCTCCTACATGGTTAACTGGTCCCCAAATTTACAGACTGCGGTTTCTGACTTGGTATATTCTTTCACTTATGATCCTATAAATATAATTTGTTTACGAGCTCCCAAAAATTAACATAAGCATCCATGCTGTCTTAGGAAGTTGAATATTCTGAAGAACCCGGTACTCTATATCATATCAAGTATCGTGTCGCTGGAGGTTCTAGGTAATCACCCATTAAGTTTATTTCATGTTTTGCATTCATTTGCTTGCTTGAGAGGCATGAAAATTTGTGTCTATATCCTTCTCTTCAATAGTCCATCTGGAGATTGCATATGTTCCTTATTTTCTAGCCATGTGTGTTTACTAATCCTGTAATCGATATTCATTTTACACATTTTAGGAGTGATTTTCTAACAATAGCAACCACACGACCAGAAACACTATTTGGTGATACTGCTGTTGCGGTTCATCCCGAGGTATAGTCATATACATGCTTACTTCAACCAAGTTATTTTAAATTCTTCCTATATATTGCCCCAGAAGAACATTGAAGAGATGAATCTAAGCCGTTGGATTAATTAACCGTTAAATCCTGACCGTCTTAACTCATTTATTTCTTTTATTGCACACCGTACAACTCATTGTAACATGCATTTCTGAATAACCGTCTATTTCAAAAAAAAACTACCCCACTACATATGTTTGTAAACTACCCCACTACATATCTAGCATTTTACACATATACCCTTTTCTTATAAATTAATATTTAATAAGAAACCATTTTTATCAGGGACATTATTGACAATAAACTCTCATTTGACTAAAAAACTACCCCACTACATATGTTTGTAAACTACCCCACTACACATATAGCATTTTACACATATACCGTTTTCTTATAAATTAAGATTTTAATTTACTTTAAGAAACCATTTTTATCAGAGACATTATTGACAATAAACTCTCATTTGACTATGTCAGACAAACAATATCCTTGACTTTTGAAGGATTTTCACATAATGTCCATTTTTTTAGACAGACCATCATCTAACAAGTTTCTATATATCGATTTTCTAATTTTGTAAACATTATTTTGTTCTATAAATTATTCAATAAAATTATTTTACGTAAATGATGAACATCAACTTGAAGTGGATAGTGAATATGTAATTTATAGTGAACAACTCAACATGTTTTATTTAAGGGGTATTGATTTTCAATAATTTTCAATTTTTATCAAAGTTTAATGAAAATAAACACCAAAATTCCAATAGTGTTTCAATACTAGGGCCATCAGTCTAGACATTTAAGCTCATATGTTAACGTTTTACACGTAACACCTCTAATTTTTAAACTGATATTTAACATGTGTTTACGAATTTACATATAAGACCCTTTAATTTTAAATTAATATTTATATTAAATAATAATCAGTTTTTTCTTTTCTCTTTTAACTTTTAATATATACAGTTTCATTTAAATATAAATACATGGTAGTGACCCAATTATATTCTTTAAAACAAACAAAATTGAGTTCTATACATATATATATAAATCATATTTTTTATATATCCCTCTTAAACCATCAATGACTATGACATAACAACATTATTTTTTGTTGTTACGAATTTAAACACAGAACTTTTTAAATTTGAATTGAAATATACTTTAAATTTTATTATCTTATTATTCTCTTATAAATATATCGCTATAACTCATGTTTTTTATTTATGTTTTGATATAAAAAAGATTAAGTTTCGATACATAAAAATTAATCATATTTTTTGAAGTACACATATTTCTAACAGTGGTAAAACCATCATTTTTTTTTACTTTATGAACTTAAATTTAATATTTTTAAGTTACTAACATTTACCATTTAAAACTTATTAATTTTTACTTTTGTAACTTCTTATATACACAAAGTTTTGTATATATAGATATAATTACATTAATGTGACCATTTTATTTTGATCCACGTCTAAGGTTTTGATGTAAGAATTTACTATTTATTATAACCTTTTATATATACATAGAATAAATTAGGAAACTACTGAAAATCTTATTACAATAAAAACATCATTTACTATAAACTTATAGCATAAAAATCAATAAATAAAAGTGTTATCAATATATTTTACAACTTGAACAATGGTCAATGATATGTAATTGTAACGTGGATACGATATCCACTTTACAATAAATTCACAAGGTTGCACGTAAGTAGGACGTTATTTAAATGTTACAATATCCAAAAAAACATTAATATTTTATTGCATTAAACCTTTTAAATTTGGTCCAAATTTTATTGCTAATTATAAAATTTGGTCAATCTATTGAAATGTTTCAATAGATTAATATGGTATAATTTATCGTACATATATTTGGATTTAAATGTTACGATTGTCAGGTTTAAGCGTTATAATTGTTGATCAAAATTTGTAGTTTGTTACAAACATACTATTAAAAATTTTGTGTCCCGTGTACCGCACGGGTATTACACTAGTTAAAGAGTAGTTCTACATGTTATTAAGGTCAGTAAAAATTGGTTACTTAAACATCCAATCATCAAAGCACAAAATGTTAGCTTTTGATGCTTTTGTCCATTCTAATACTGGATAAATGTTCATGAATTGCATCAGTTATTGATGGATTTATTGCTATCTTTACAGGATGAAAGATATGCTAAATATGTTGGAAAGTCAGCCATTGTCCCAATGACATTTGGTCGTCATGTCCCAATTATTGCTGACAAGGTACTGAGGTTGCTTTTTAAGTTTTTATTATAGATGATCAATTTACATGCTCTGATACGATGCTCATTATCGTATATGGCAGTATGTAGATAAAGACTTTGGAACCGGCGTTTTGAAGATTAGCCCCGGGCATGATCACAATGATTACCTTCTTGCTAGAAAAATTGGACTTCCTATACTTAATGTCATGAACAAGGATGGGACATTGAACGAGGTTGCTGGATTGTATAGGTGGGTTGTACAAACTAATTTTAAAGCTTGTTGCAAATGAATAAATTGCCATGGATTCTTGTGCTGGCTTATTTATCAATAATGCATTTGTTAATTCAGCGGCCTTGATCGTTTTGAGGCACGAAAGAAATTGTGGTCAGAACTTGAGGAAACAGGCTTAGCTGTCAAGAAAGAAGCTCACACTTCAAGAGTTCCTCGATCTCAACGAGGTGGAGAAGTGAGTTGTATTTGTTTCACTTCCTCTTTTCAAGTTTTAGTGAATCTAGTAGAATATAGGGGTGTGCTGTGTGCAAAACTCGGTCCAGACTGACAAAATTGAAGAACCAAACCAAAACTGGCTATGTTTTGTTCAGTTCTACTACCCAGTTTTTGGTTTGGTTCTCTCTTCAAGATTTTTGAAAAATCCAGTTCTCTGTCTGTTTTTTGAACTAAAAAACGACATTAGTTATATTTGTATTTTCAAATCAAAACAAACCCAAGTATGTATCTGGAGCATAATTTAGTTTGAGACCAGGCTTTGATCCATTTGGTTTTCAGTTTCATTATTTTTCGGTTTAAGTTGGTTTTGTCTGCTCTGGTTTTGGCCTGATGGCGGTGGACCACCCTAATTAGACATCTGCTTATTCACCAGCTATTGGTTTTATGCTAATCTATCCTGCAACCAGATCATAGAGCCTCTGGTGAGCAAACAATGGTTTGTGACCATGGAACCGTTGGCTGAGAAGGCTGTTGAGGCAGTGAAAAAAGGAGAATTGACCATTATGCCTGAGAGATTCGAAAAGGTATGTGATAAGTATGTAGAGCATCTTTAAAGTTAGGTTTTCTTTTTATCTGGTCTTAATGCTATTTTTAGCAACCAAGTAGCAAAAAATTTTATGTTAGTCCTTCTGATCTTTTTTTTTCTCTTGTTAAAAAGCTATGATTTTCAATCCCGTAGATTCCCTTAAGTTATGTAAATTTTAGGAACTTTAGGTAGAAAAACAGTAGTTTAGGGGCTCAACTGAATCTAAAAGTTCAGATGTGTGGAACAATAAATTAATGTTTAGGGATTTCATGCTTACAAAAAAAGTTTAAGGACTTTATGGGACTAAACATCATAAATCGAGGGACTTCAATGAGAAAAGTTAATGTTTTGAGACAAAAATGGACAATTTTGATAGTTGGTTCAAAAAAAAGCAATAAGCCGATAACCTTTATATCTCTGCATGTATCACTTCCTCGCCTGTATATCTTTAGAGTTCAGAAACGTTTTGCTCCTGCTTACTTTCTTTTTGTGACCTCATTGTTCGTTTCTCCATCCTAGTCTCTACAACAAAAAAAAAACATTATTTTTTTTTTTTGTCATTACAGCATTTTCGGTATTGCAGATATATAATCACTGGCTATTGAATATCAAGGATTGGTGTATAAGTAGACAACTTTGGTGGGGACATAGGATTCCTGTTTGGTATATCGTAGGCAAGGACTGTGAAGAAGATTATATAGTTGCTAGGAACTCGGACGAAGCTCTTAATAAAGCTCAACAAAAGTACGGAAAAAATGTTGAAATTTATCAAGATCCAGACGTTCTTGACACTTGGTTTTCAAGGTTTGTGTATATGATAACCCTTCATTTGGTTTTAAAGCTACTTTTTTTATTAGGTCTTTTTTTAATGTCTGTATATGCAAATATTTATCTGGCTATTAATCTATTAAAAAATACTTTTTTTTATCAGATCTTTTGTAATTTTTAATGTCTGTATATGCAAATATTTATCTGGCTATTATGAAAGTGATTTGAAGATGGATTTTGTTATGTTTCTAGTTCTTTATGGCCGTTCAGTACTTTGGGATGGCCTGATGTGTCTGCAGATGATTTTAGACGGTTCTACCCCACGTCAGTACTTGAAACAGGGTATGTATTTTTTTTTTTCATGTTTCCATTTTTTACCGATACATGAAAATAAGTGGTAGCTTAGGCATATAACAAAGACCTAGTTCAAACAAATATTAGATAAAATAACACTTGGTGTATAACTATTTTTTATTGCTAAATCTGTGCAGACATGACATATTGTTCTTTTGGGTGGCACGTATGGTGATGATGGGTCTTGAGTTCACCGGGACTGTCCCATTTAAGAATGTCTATCTCCATGGACTTATTCGTGATTCACAAGTGAGTTTAATACACCGATAAAATAATAATCGAGTGGTTACTTTACCTTATGAATATGGTTATAGGAAATTATATATATTTTGATGATATTTTAAATTTATTCACCGTTCCCTCTAATTGTCACATCCAAATTTCTAAAAATAGAATCTTGAAATTTTTTGTCAAAATACTACCAAAACTGTGGTAATATTTTTATGTCTTTCGTGCAAGTCTAAATCCTCAATTTATATACAACATACACCCTAAATAGGAAACTAAATAAATGAAATAATTACATGCCATCATCCTATTCCATAAATTAATTTGTTTTGAAAGGTAGGTAACCCCAATGAGTTGAAGCTTGTGGGAGCCGAACTCAGGGCCTCTATTCCATAAATCATAATTAAATATTTCTAACAGTAAACAAACATTAAATTTACACAACGCAGTAGTGTTAACAACCAAGATTATCTATGATGGGTGTTTCATCATTCCAATTTCCAAAATATCAAAAGTATCCTATCCAAATATGCCACGTACAGATCTTGTTGTCGATCTAGTGTATCAAAAATTGAACTCTGCACACATGCGTCACCCACACATGCACACAGCACACTTTAGTGCATTACTCACCACTCACCGATGCACTTAAATGTATCAAAAACCCCATAATTGCATAAACCAAAAAGTTACGTGCAATATTTGCTACGAGCCACTCAATGAAACATTAAGGTTCAATAATGGTTACCACTCCATTACAAGGAATCCAAAACAAGTTGCAACGAAATACCAATTTGGAACTTTCGGGGCAGATTTAGAGAAAATCTATTCTTCTTAGCAGTTTCACAAGTGAATGAGTGAATGGAATGATTCTTCCCCCGAGGGTGACTTCACTACCTGGATCCTCATCTCGTGAACTCATTCTGGCAGCTAGTTTAATGGCACCGCCACAGCGGCATCTCATCTAGTCTATAGATCGAGCAGATCAGCATGTCTAATGGATGGACCCCCATTGCCCCAAATAAGGGGTCGATCAAGGAGATGTATGAGATTAGTGCATGTTTGTAGTGATTGCCTTAGACAGAGGAGTGTAGATTAGAAAGTTATATTTGAAATTTGACCCTCCAATGACTACCTATTCTCGCACAGTGCATGAACCTTGCTCATTCACATCTGGATAAGACAATAGGGATACACTCAAATGATAGAGGAGGAGTTCCTATGGGGAAAGCTGGTCACTCTTGCATCTTGAAGAAGGAGATGGCACCTCTACTTCAGGTGGTCACTTCATATTCTTGTCAATTGAAATTTTAAACAGGAAGTTGAGTAAAAGTGGGGATATCACCTCTAGGCTACTCACCTTTGGGATTTCAACCAATTTATTGAATTGATATAAAATCCAATACCAAATCAACATAGGGAATGCCTAAATCAATGGAATAAATAGAATTTAAATTATATCACTTAATTCCACCATCACAACACACCTAAACGAGGTTGTGCTTGGCATGGTGGGGTTATGATGATGATGTTGCCAATTATGCCAATAAGTAAAACATAAATCAAATGCAACAGCACTTGAATTAATTCATGTATTCATAAATCCCAAACGCATGTCATTTTACTATCGAACTCAATGAAATACAAGGACATGGAAATATGGAATCATGGATATGAGGTTACATCAAATACATAAAATTGTGATAAAATCACCTAGGGGCTTTGGCCCAAGGGGGTTATATGAAGCTTCTACTCCATCATCATCTACATTCCAATGTCTTGGAAATTTTCCCTTGAATCATGAGCTCTTAGCCTTCAATTGAAAAGGATGGACTTCATCTTCATTATGCACCAATTTGTCAACAAATAGGCATGACTAAGACCAATTTGACCTCCAATCAGTTGAATGGTAGTTTGTTAGGAAACCAGCAGCAGGAAGGAGCATAGAAGTATTGACTCTGAGCTGAAGGCCATTTGCGGACGAACTTCCAGAGTCAGTATTGTAAGACATGTAATCAATGTAAAGTAAGGGGAGCGATCAGATTTCACGATATTTGAGTGTGTTAGCCTCCTCAAGGTCCCAAACAACTTTTGTATTTATCACAAGCCTTGATTCCACTCTTTCCCAAGCCTTTTCTTCAACCTTCTCCCTTTTGTTATCTCTTTTTCCTTTCTCCCTGATTTGCAAGAATGTGGGACACCAAAGGGCACCCCTAATGTTTGTTCCAGAATGACCAAATTGTATAAGACCTTAATAGAATTTTCTGTTTAAATAATTAATAATACTCGACAATTACTCCAACACCCATATAACCGTACATCCAAAATAATTATATATTGCACTTTAAGTGCATTGTTTACATATACCACCAATATTATGTATGTTAACTAATCTTAACACCAAGTGAATTTTTTAAGCATAACATTTATTTTGTTCTTATAAAAGCGCATGTAGTTTCTTAGCTTTAAGTTGGACTGTTTCTAAGTATCCATATATGTTTAATGAAACTGTATCAGGGACGAAAAATGTCAAAAACATTGGGAAATGTCATAGATCCCTTGGATACCATCAAAGAATTTGGGACTGATGCTCTACGTTTTACACTCGCTTTAGGAACTGTCGGTCAGGTTTGTCATCCATTTGTACTTTTTTAATCATCTTTATTTTGGTCAACTTACTAGCCCAATAACAAACTAATTCATATTTCTTGAATGCAGGATCTAAATTTATCAACCGAAAGACTTACATCTAATAAGGCATTTACCAATAAATTATGGAATGCTGGCAAATTTGTTCTACAAAATTTACCTAGTCGAAGCGATGTACTGGCTTGGGAAAATTTACTGGCCCATAAGGTTTGTTTATTAACTCCTGCTGTGGCTCCATCACCACAATTATATAGTAATTATGATTATACCTTCTTTCAATGTGGACTGGAAAGTGACAACAAAATTAAATGTAGGATCCATTGTGGCAGAAGTCTTTTTTATTCTGCAGTATATTTTTACCCCCGAAAAAAAATATTACTTTGACCATGTCCTCTTTTCACTCTTCTTTTCTGTGTACTGATACAGTTAATCATTTTCGTAGTTCGATACGGAAGAGTATCTGCTCTGGCTTCCTTTACCAGAATGTTGGGTGGTAAGACGACTTTTGTGATGCATTTATGCAACACAAACTTGTTTTTATATTTTTATTTTCATCATCGTCATCTTACGTTGGTGACTAATTTTATTTCTGTCTATATATAATCCAGGTTTCAAAGTTGCACATACTTATTGATGCAGTCACAACGGGTTACGACAAGTTTTTCTTTAATGATGTTGCACGGGAAACATATGATTTCTTTTGGGGTGATTTTGCTGACTGGTACGTTGTTATTTTTTCAATTTATATTCTTAAGAGATTCTATTAGATTCTAGATTCAAGAGTTACTACAATTAATAATTAGGGTTAAAGCCGTATAATAGTTGCGTACTTTTTAAGGTATACCGATATGATACATGTATTTTTTTAATTATCCATATAGTAATTGTACCCATTAAATCATCCCAATATAATGCTTATATTTTTTTATGACCGGTTTGTTTGTTATAAAAGCTTACATGTCATATTAATATTTGAGTTGGAATTTAAAATTTTTTATTATATTTCTGAAATAACATTTTACTAATGAGGTGTCATTTTTTATAAACTGATTATGTATTATTTTTATCATTGTTATTATTATGTTCGTGTTCTTTGTTGACTTCATCTGAGCTTTCATGCTTCCGGCCACCAAATCCCAGCGCTACCGTCGACTTCATCGGAGCTTTAAATCATGAAGGGGCCCCTTGATTAAAGTCCATAAAACATTTATTTTCTTTTAATAATAATAATAAATCCAAGTTAGCATTATTTAATAAACTGAAATGTCACGTTTTAATCTTTTACCGGTATAGCTGGTTACAGGTCAACAAAAGTACCATATAAAGAATAACAATACCGTAGATGTACCATATGGATAATTAAAAAAGTACACGTATAATATGAATGCACTTTAATAAGTAGACAATTATTGTATGACTTTAGCCCTTAATATATAATTTCAAATTTGGGCCTAAAGCTTTATGAGTTGAAATCTTGTTAGGCATAATTTACGTTAATAGCCTTCTTATCAAGCCGTATGACTCCATGACCTGTTTCGAGATTCTCTATGAATAATTTGCTATGGTTCCCTTGTAGGTATATCGAAGCAAGTAAAGAGAGACTTTACCAGTCTGAAGATCGGGAAGTTGCTTCTACATCCCAGGCAGTTCTTTTATATGTTTATGAGAACATATTAAAAATGCTGCATCCATTTATGCCTTTTGTTACCGAAGAATTATGGCAGGTATAACATTTGTCTGCTAACGATAAAGTATCAAGTTCTGTATCGTTATAGTAAATCATTCTTCAAATGATATTATACTGTAAACAATAAAATATGCTGGTTTATTTTCGATATGTGATTTATTATTTTACATTCTACAGGCACTGCCGAATAGAAAAGAAGCTCTAATAGTGTCTCCGTGGCCTCTTACTTCACTTCCAAGGAATCTCACTGCCATAAAAAGATTTGAAAACTTGCAAGCTCTGGTGAGTTCATTTTTTTACATATTTAATTTGCCGTACCTTTATATAGAATTTAGAAAAAAATTTCATGTAGTTTGCTTCATGATTAGACTCGAGCAATAAGAAATGTGAGGGCGGAATATTCTGTTGAGCCTGCAAAGCGTATATCGGCATCTGTCGTTGCTAATTCTGATGTCATCCAGTATATTTCTGTAAGTATCCATACCCCTCTTAATTTCTTAGTTGATGAAATCCTAGGTAAACAGATATTCGTATTATTACTTAGTCAATCAGTATTACTACTTGTTTTGTGGTTCTTATAAATATATATATTATCAACAAACTTTCTGCCGCAGAGAGAGAAGGACGTATTGGCACTTCTGTCCAGACTTGATACGCAAAACATCCATTTTACAGATTCTCCCCCACGTATGTACCCTCTCAGTTTTCTTTGATCAAAATTTGTCAAGCTCAATCTTTTATATATGTGTGTACGGTTGGGTCCAAAACCTTACTTTTCATAAGAACATGATAATCACTCGCAAATTCACGAATACATAAATTGATCCAAAAAATATAAACAATATTTGTCTTAAATATTTTTAAATATCATCATCTCATACTGAATTCACTTGTGAAATTTAAATTCATAAAATTATACATGAAATCCCAAATATCTACATATAAAAGTTGTTAGTTTTTTACATCAAGTTCCCAAATTTTAAACATGAAATTTACAAATGTGATAGTTGTTCTCATGTTCTTCTGAAATATATGATTCTTATATGAACCTTTGTGTGTGTAGCCGCCCATACATAAATACATATCAGGGTTCATTTGGGAGGCAAGAACCGAAACTTATGTATTTTTTGGAATTTTGGTTCAGGGGATGCAAATCAATCTGTTCATCTTGTTGCCGGGGAAGGTCTAGAGGCATATCTTCCACTTGCAGATATGGTCGACATCTCTGCAGAAGTTCAACGCCTTTCAAAACGACTCTCAAAGATGCAAACTGAGTACGATGGACTTCTGGCTCGCTTGAGTTCTCCTAAAGTACGTATACTACATTATCCATACTCGTAACTTCCAAACCAGGGAAATGGCTACATTTTTTTTTCTTTTTTTTTTCAAATTCGGTATATTTTTCTAGTCTTACCATACAGAAATCTTAGGAGTTCATTATCAAGATCCAACATGGAAGATTACTTGTTCTTGTGGTAAAATTTATGATTCTAGTGACACTTGTTCTCCATTTACAGTTTGTGGAGAAAGCTCCAGAGGAAGTTGTTCGTGGAGTTCGTGAAAAAGCAGCAGAGGCAGAAGAAAAATTGAATCTCACGAAAACACGTTTATCGTTCCTTCAATCAACAATTTTGGTATCAGAGTAGTCCAATATATTTTTTCGCATGGTAGATGTGATCGTCCTGTTGCTCTATTAGTGTCGCTGTGCATCCATCTCAGTAAAACTGTAACCCCGGCTGCTGCAATGGACAAATTCCAATTCATATCGTTTAAAGGTCGAACGATGCCATTTAAACATGCTCGATGATATCTACTCTCCTCGTCCTTGAATCAGTAAGTTTAATCTTTACAATCATTGTGATATTTTAAAGCTTTTTCGAATCTTGGCTGATGTTCTTAGTGAATTATCATGAATGTTTCAATAGATGGACATCAAGAGGTTTTTATTCTGGAATTTCATTGCTGGTTTTTTTTTTTTTTTTTTTTTTTTTTTGGGATTTTAACGTAAAAATCCTAGAATTATTTTTCCATGAAGTCAATTAACTATTTTTTGTTTCATAAACCACCTCCAACCACTTAGGTGGTGTTTGGATTTGTATTTGAAAAAAATGCTTTAGCGTTTTGGAAATTAATTGTCAGATAATGGTTGTAACAAAAAGTGATGTCGGAAATTTAGTAATATTAAATAATCAGTTTTGAAAGTGTTTGAATTTGAGTTTGAACTTGTAGAATGATGAAATATTCACTTATTAAACAAATAAACTATAAAAAAGTATGGTAGGGTTAATTAAACGCAAAAAAATCACTTATTAATGAATGCAATCCAAACACCTTAAATTAATTAATTATGTTATTGTAAGGTAAAACCAAACACCATTTTTATTCACAAAATCAGTGATGTATAAAAATGATTTGCAACCTAGTCAACAGGGTACGGGGCATGGAATTTTTTTAATTTGAACTTTATATTTATACAATGACATTGACATGAAAGTTTACTCCGATGCTGCTTGTTGGCTTTATTCGGTTTAATCGAAACACCCGACTAAATCCAGAGAACAAATAAAAAATGGAATCTGAAGATAATTGATACATATGAACATAAAAAGAAATCTGAAGAAGAAAATCGAAAACAAATTGATACACGTAATGCAAACGAAAGAAATATGACAAAATGTAGAACACAAAATCGATTAAATCTCCAAGAACAAAGATGAAAGTCAAAGATTAATTCAATCAAAGTTCTATAACATGTGTTCAAATTATAGAAATAGGTATGACCGAATGATTAATCTATATAGATCAAGTAACCCTAGCATTAGCAAACCCTAAAAGCCCAAGGACTTAATGGGCCTAACATTATTATAGTCATAATATTCCCTCTCAAACTCACAATGCCACAACAATGAACATTGAAAGTTTGTCCGATAAAAAACGAAAACGAGCAGCAAAGTGCGCCTTAGTAAAAATGTCAGCAACTTGTAGAACGGAAGGAACAAACGGCAACGAAATAGTTCCCATCTGAAAATGATGGCGAGTGAAGTGACAATCAATCTCAATGTGTTTCGTCCGTTCATGAAAAACAGAATTATGAGCAATCTGAATAGCACTTTTGTTGTCACAATGTATCGGGGTAGACTGAGATAGGTGAACCCCCATGTCAGCAAGTAACCAGCGTAGCCAAACAACCTCACTAGTAGTAGCAGCCATAGCCCGATACTCGACTTCAGTAGAAGAGCGAGAAACAACATCCTGCTTCTTACTCTTCCATGAAACAAGTGAATCTCCAAGAAAGACGCAAAAACCAGTAGTGGACTTACGATCAGTTTGATCCCCAGCCCAATCAGCATCACTGTAAGCACGTAGATCAAAAGTAGATGACGATGGAAACACAAGCGTCTGGAACTGAGTGCCCCTTAGATATCTCAGAATGCGAAGGACCGCCCCCAATGTGCAGTCGTAGGAGCAGTCACAAATTGACTAACAATATGGACAGCATGGGCAATATCAGGTCTGGTGACCGTGAGATAAACTAAACTACCCACAATGGTACGATACAAAGTCGGATCATCAAGAGGAACACCATCAGTAGAAGAATAACGAGCATTAGTTTCCAAGGGAGTATCCACAGTCTTGTTGTCAGATAGGCGAGCACGTTCAAACAAATCCGAAATGTACTTAGACTGGGAAAGAAGATATCCCTTGTCAGAATGAGCAACCTCTATTCCCAGAAAATAACGAAGCAATCCCAAGTCCTTCATAGCAAAACGGTGAGCTAAATCACGCTTCTAGGACTCAATACCGGCATAATCATCACCAGTAATAATCATATCATCCACATACAAAGATAAGAGTATCCGTCCTGCACTCGTACATTTAACAAACAAAGCAGAGTCATGGTTATTAGGATGAAAACCAAGAGAGGTGATGACGGTGGAAAACTTCTCAAACCAAGCACGAGGAGTTTGTTTGAGGCCATATAATGCTTTGCGCAGCCGGCATACTTCTCCTGGCTTGAGAGCAACACCAGGAGGAGGAGTCATATAGACCTCCTCATGCAAATCACCATTCAAGAAAGCATCCTTGACGTCCATCTGAGAAATCTTCCACTTGCGAATAGAGGCTACTGCAATCAACATACGAACTGTAGTCATTTTGGCTACAGGAGCAAAAGTCTCCACATAATCCAGACCATATTCTTGCGAATATCCCTCAGCAACCAGACGGGCTTTATACCGTTCATAGATCCATCAGACTTAGTCTTAATCTTATATACCCAGCGAGAACCAATAGAATGTTTTCTAGATGGCAACGGAACCAAATCCCATGTACGAGTCTGATGAAGAGCAGTCAATTCCTCAGCCATTGCATTCTGCCAAAGAGGATCAGAAACAGCCTCTCTAAAAGAGTTGGGTTCAGACAGACTGTGAACTTTAGCAATAAAGGAAGCAAACGAAGATGAGTATGATGAGTAAGCAAAGTCAGATTGTTTAGTGGACTTACGAGGACGAGTTGACTTGCGTACAGTAGGAACCTCTGCATTCTCAACCGGTGATGGGATGGACGTAGGCACAGATGGAGTTGTAGGAGTCTCTGTATCAGAGGCATCCATTGTTGTAGATGTTTCAGAAGGTTGACTATCCATGTTATCAAGATCATCAGTGAAAGGATCAACAAACAAAAGGTCAGATCGGGTCATATCATGAGATTTGGCAGGAATAGAATAGAAAGGAATATGTTCCAAGAAGATCACATGACACAAAGTGTAAAGCTTTTGGCTTATTGGATCAAAACATCGATGCCCCTTTTGACTAATCCCATAACCCAGAAAAACACACAATGCAGCTTTGGAAGACAATTTATTGCGTTCTGCATGCGGACGAAGAACAAAGCAGGCACAGCAAAGACACGCAACGAAGAGTAATCAGGTTTAGACCCATAAAGTTTTTCAAAAGGAGACAGACCAGAATTATGGGCAGTAGGAATGCGATTAATGACATAAGCAGCAGTATGAACTGCTTCCCCCAGAAAATGCTAGGAACCTCAGAAGATAGTAATAGAGAGCGAGCAGTTTCAACGAGATGACGATGTTTCCTTTCAGCAACGCCATTTTGTTGAGGAGTGTTAGTGCATGAAGTTTGGTATAGGGTACCATCAGAATAGAGCAATTGTGTAAACTCATTAGAAGTATATCCCCCCCTCCCCCCCAAGTCACACCTAATAACAGCTGAATGTTGGGTTTTGACAAGAGCACGAAAATCCTTGTAAATAGAGAGAAAATCTGATCTATGTTTCATAAGATATACCCATGTATAACGAGTGTAATCATCAATGAATGACACATAGTATTTGGAACCCACTTTAGAACAAACAGGTACAGGCCTCCACACATCAGAATGAACAAGATCAAATGAAGCATAAGAACAAGACATACTTTTAGTAAAAGGTAGGGCTGAAAATTTTGCCAGTTTACACCCACTACAATCAGAAATATTAGATTTATGCAAATGTCCTAAAACGCCTGTAGAGCCTAAAAATTGTAAACGAGAAGGAGACACATGACCCAAACGAGAATGCCATAAATAAAAATCAGACGACAAAGAAGACAAACGAAATGAAGACAGATCAACACCCGCAGCGGCATTAGATAGCTTCAGATCATTCACAACATATAGCTCCCCTAGCTTATGGCCTGTCCCAATCACTGTTTGAGAATAAGGGTCCTGCACACACCAATGGGCTTCAGAAAAGAGAACATGATATCCATATTTACATAATTGGCTGACCGATGCAAGATTCATGGTAAGAGTAGGAATATAGTATACATAAGTAAGAGTCACATGTGGGGAGACAACTGTACCAACACCTTCTATAGGCATAGGTGTTCCACTAGCAGACATAACAGATAGAGAAGAATCAGGAGATAATGAAACAAACGAAGACAAATGAGGTGACATATGATTGGACGCTCCTGAATCTAAAATCCATAAGGATGAAGGTATACCTGAATTACCAGACGAAGACAAACCTGAATGAGGAGAGGCTGACATGGCAGTGGATGTAGTGGAGAGGAATTGCCGAAACTGCTCAAACACGTGAGGGTCCAAAACATATGGAGATGGATTGGTATCAGTAGATCCCGAATCAACAGAAGGTGTGACAGCAGCAGCATTAAAGCGAGGTGGAGGAGACGTGCATGTAGAGGATCCGGATGACTTATTCTGCGAGAAAGAGCGATTTGGCTGTTGTTTACTTTTGCTGAGCAATAAAGGGCACTAAGACTTCCAATGATTCTTCTGTTTACAATAAGCACACTCATCTTAAGCAATCTTAGAGGCAGGTCGCATCTGATTAGAGTTAGACAAATGAGACCGTTGTGGGACAACAAAGACATCAGGGGTAGCAGTAACAGATGCTTTAGTCCCCTTATCACCTTCAGACTTCAAACGAGTTTCCTCTGCTATTAATTCATGAACCACCAAATCAACAGTAGGAAGAGGCGAGCGGTGAAGGATTGTCCCTCGTAATCATTCAAAATCAGACCGTAAAGCCATCAAAAATTGTACCAAACGTTGTTCCTCTCTCCTATCAATATATGACTGAAAGGTCTTCAAAGCAGCGGATTCAATAAGAGCCAATTGGTCCCATAAATCAGACATAGCAGAATAAAACTCCTGAATACTCAGTGTATTCTGTTGGAGCGCACGTATATCGGTTTCCAATTGATACTGCTTAGCGAAATTAGACTGCGTGTAAATTCTCTCCAAATGGTCCCAAACCTGTTTTGCGGTTTCATATTTTGCTAACTGAACGCCAATAGACTGAACCACAGAATTATTGATCCATGTAATAATCTTAGAATTATTAGTCTCCCATGTATCAATAGCAATAACATAAGCAGTAGCCTCAATATCAGTAGGTTTAACCTTAGTACCAGAAATATATCCCCACATAGACTTTCCACGCAAGAAATTTTTCATCACGTAACTCCAATACCCATAGTTCTTACCATCCAACTGAGCACTAATAGCCTGTAACGAATTCTCTTTTCCACCCACCATGATAGAATAGCCAAACAAAAAGAACACTCGAGCAAATAACGATAAATGACCACCCAACCGAGTACCGATACCAAGATACCGCAAAACCAAACAAGTAAAGTCGCAACAAACTAGCAGAGCATGCAAATGATAAACTCTAATGCGAAAATCACATCAACCCACTAACAACATAGCATGTAACAAGCATAGCGTAAACAAATAAAAGAAATATACCAATCCTCTTTGAAACTAATCCAAACGATGCTGTCAACAGAAACACCAACACGATAAAATGATTTAAGCGATGAACATACGAGCGCAGATCAGAGGCAGACACGACAGATCAGAAACAGTAGATCAGAAACGGCGAGCAGTCATAGCGAGAACGGTAGCGGCGATGGCGAGCAGATCAGAAACGGCAGCGGCGAACAAAATAAGGCGACGACGAGCAGTTCGATCCGCGAAACCGGTGCTTAACAAACAATCAAACATAGATCGACGGCTCTGATACCATATAGAAATAGGTATGACCGAATGATTAATCTATATTATAATGAAAAATAAGAGTACAATGATATGAATTAGAGAAGTTAACGAAGGCCCTATATATAGATCAAGTAACCCTAACATACGCAAACCCTAGAAGCCCAAGGACGTAATGGGCCTAACATTATTATAACCCTAATACAAATATTCTCTCATAAATAATATATGAACTTTTAAAAACATTAATTTAACACGATATGACAAAATATGTTGACATATATTTTCCCATATTGTAATAAAATAATAAATTAACTGAGAGTTTATAACATTTTTACGATAAAGAAAAATGAAATAAAATAGTTAACTAGAATTCTAATAATACATTTTCTTATATAATTGTCATATTAAAAAAATAATGTGTATACAAATTTTAAATCTAAAGTGGGTCCTCAAAATATCTAAGCCCTCAATAAACTTGCCCTATTGTTATAAAATGACAAAATATGGATGCATAATTTTACTTGGTCTTTTACCAAATTGAGAAGCAAATGAAATAGTAGAAGTGAGTGATGTGCATATTAATATTTGTCTCTAAGTTTGTATCTATAAAAGGGATGCATCGGTGTATTGCTAAATGATAGAATGAAAAATGAGAGACATAACACAGTTGTCATTTATTATAATATATTGGTAGTTTAGTCCTAAAATACAGTTAGATTACAACACGTTATTAGCACGAAGAGCTTTACAACATAATCAAGAAAACGAAATGAGTTATAAAAAAGCAAACCTTGTTAAGCTTGAATTTGGTGCACTAGACGTTAACGGGCATAATTACATGTCATGGACAATAGATGTGAAAATGCATCTTGAATCAATGGGAATTTTGGATACTATAAGTGAGTGTTAAATAAGTTGTATATATTCTTTGCTCTCTTTGTATAGTGTAGGATACAATTGTGTAATATTTGTGTTTATATATTGTTGAGTAATGCAATGCAATCCGTACGGGGTTTTCCACATAACATGGTATCAGGCTTAACAACCTAATTTCCCTGTGGCCGTAACCTAACCTTTTTTTTCCGACGGTGTACCCACCGTAGGACAACTACCGCTGCCCATCTCTGCTGTGACCACCGATGCCGACTAAACCGTTGCCTTTCTCGCGACGCCGCCACTGTTGCACACAGACTGTCGCCATTCTCCTTTCTTGTTCTGCTTTGCGACTTCACAGACTGCCGCCTCTGGTTCTGGTTCTTGTTTGCGCCGCCTCAGATTCTGGCTCTGGTTTGCGCCGCTGGTTTCTCCTCGCCGCCTCTGGTCTGCACCGCTTCCGGTCTCTGGTTCCTCCTCGTCGTCGCTAGTTTTCCGGCGTGGTCTCTTTGTGTCGGTGAACAGACTGATCTCTGGTCTCTGATTGCTGGTGGTGTCGGTGAATAAAGGTGAACGACGTGGGTCTCTTTAATGGTTGGCGCCGCTGCTACAATATTCCTCCCATAGCCATTATATAATGTGTTTAGCAGCTTGTGAGTTTGTTTCACCACTGACTATTTGGGCAAGAAGTCTGTTATATATTATTATTATTATATATTATATAAGGGCAAATTACTAAGAAAGGTAATATAAAATTTAAAAATTGCCAATAAAGATAATGTAAAATTTTTTAGGCCAAGAAAGATAACATAAAATTCAAATTTGACAAAAAAGGGCATTGATGACAAATTAAGAATGTAAAATTTTAATTTTATGCTCCCTTTTTTGGTAAGCAAATAATATTTGATTATCTTTCTTGGTCTAAAATTTGAATTTCATGTTCTTTCTCGGCCAAAATAGAAGTTTATATTACCTTTCTTGGCAAAAAAAAAATTTTTACAATACCTTTATTGTCAAATTTTGTATTTTTATTACCTTTCTTGGTAGTTCTCCCATTATATAATATATAATATTATTAGCTGGTGCTACTGATCCAGTCCTTTATTACGCCGTTGCTGTTCAAAACCATCGGTTACGGTATCTATAACATTATAGTCCATCTCCCATAGTGAGTATTAGTCTCTTGTCTTTTATTTTATATTGTGCTTATTCTTTATTTGCTTTTGAAATCATGTCTGGTATGCCTCCTGTGATAACCTCACCCACTGCCAGTCAACTGGTTTATGCACTCACCAATGTCTATTCTCAATTTAGTTTCAAACTTTCTATTGATGGTTCTCGTTATAAATTATGGCGCCGTATTTTCCTAGACATGTGTAAAGGTGCAAAAGTTTTAGGTCACATCACTGGTGAATCTAAACCCTCTTCTATTATGGATGAAAATTCGGAATCCATTGATTCTCGCATCAAATCCTGGTTTTATTCCACTTGTGAACCTAATCTCCTACAAATCATCTCTAGTGACACATGTACTGCTAAGGACTTATGGGACAAACTTGATGAATTCTTGGGACAAACTTGATGAATTCTTTCTCAATAATAAAATGTCTCGTATGCTACAACTCCAATATCAGTTTCGTAACACTATAAAAGGTTCAAACTCAATCACTGAATTTTGTCACACTCTAAAGAACCTTGTTGATGCACTAGCCGATGTTGAATATCCTATCAGTGATGTTGAACTAGTCATGCAGATCCTTCAAAAATTACCTCAATCTTATTCTAGCATCGTAGATGTCATCACTAATACTACTCCCTTCCCCACCTTTATGAAAGCGAAAAATATGTTACTTTTGCACGAATCTCGTGAAGCCCTGGTTGATACTCATACTGATACACCAATTCACCCCTCTACTGCCCTATACTCAACACCTCTACCACTGGCAAAGCAAAGAATAAGTGGAATAAGGGTAAAAACAATAGTCGCAATGCTCCTAAAGGGGGTGGTCATTCTAATGTTATTGGTGCTACTAACTCTTCTCTTGCAGGAACACCACAATCAGGCTCACACTTTTCTGCAGGTAAGCATACTTTCACTTCTAGCGCACATTTTGCTGGTCAACCCTCTGGTGCCCCCTCTGCTTCACTACTCGGACCATATCAGCCTTCTCCTCCAACATCGTCGCCATTTCCATTGCTTCCGCAACCTTCTCCTTATTAACAGATTTCGCCTCATCCCTCACCTATTGGCATTGCTCCAACCGCTTCCCATATACATGGTCAGCACATTCCGCAATTTCATCCGGCTCTTGGATTCACTTATCAACAGAACCCATACTTTGGGTCTCAGCAACCTTCCTTTGCTGGTCATGCAACATCCTGGCCACCACAGTTCACTGATCTAGCTTCTGTGTACAAGTTTATGTCCGCTCAACACGCTCAAGATCCAAATTTCTACATGGCTTCTGGTGCAAGCTCACACATGTCATTCAACCAAGGTAACATTCACTCTCTAACTCCATGTAATTTTAAGTTCATTATGGTTGGTAATGGTGCTTTACTACCGGTTAATGCTACTGGTCACTCGCCTTTTTCCCACTCTAATAACCGTCTTCACTTAAACAACATACTTGTCTCCAATCAAATGGTCAAAAATTTAATTTTTGTTCGTCAATTTACCTCTGATAATTCTGTTTCAATTGAATTTGACCCATTTGGTTTTTCTGTTAAGGATCTTGAAACAGGTCACATTCTCCAACGGTGTGATAGTGTGGGCGATCTTTATCCAGTTCTTCCATCTGTCTCCTCTCCAGTTACTGCTCTTGTCACCGTCTCGCTTCCACTTGGCATCGACGATTAGGCCACCCTGGCTCATCAGTTTTGTCTTTATTAAAAACTCGTAATTTTATCTCATGTTCTACCAATAATGTACCGCTTTGTCATGCGTGTCAACTTGGCTGATGTTTCTCCTATTCCTCGATCTACTGCACATTGGAAACCTGCCATGGATGCAGAAATGTCAGCTTTTCTATCTAATCGAACTTGGATTCTTGTTCCCCCACCTCCTAGTGTTAACATTGTTGGCTGTCGGTGGCTTTATCGACACAAATTTGACAGTCATGGCAACCTTCATAAATACAAGGGCGTCTCGTGGCTCAAGGTTTGTCCCAACAACCGGGTCTAGACTTTTGTAAAACGTTTAGTCCTGTTGTCAAACATGTCACTATCCGCACCATTCTTAGTATAGACATCTTATGTTAATGGCCCATTCATCAACTGGATGTCAAAAATGCATTTCTGCATGGTGATCTCACCGAGGAAGTATATATGAAACAGTCACCCGGCTATGTCCATCCTCGACATCTTAACTATGTTTGTCGGCTTCTCAAAGCTCTCTACGGTCTCAAGCAAGCTCCACGCGCTTGGTATCATCGATTTGCTGTCTATATCACTTCCCTTGGTTTTGTTGGCAGCAAATCAGACCCTTCTTTATTCACCTTCCATCGTGGCTTAGATACTATCTTCCTCCTCTTGTATGTTGACGATATTATCCTGACTGCCTCCTCCCTATCTCTTGTGTCCAAAGTCATCTCTCTTCTGTCATCTGAATTTTCCATGACTAGCCTTGGACCTCTCTCTTTTTTTTGGTGTTGCCGCTAAGCGTGACTAGTCTGGTTTGTTTCTTATTCAGACCGCCTTTGCTCGCGACATTCTGACTCGCGCGAACATGAACACATGCAACACATGTTTAACTCCTGCGGACATGAAGACCAAACTGTCCTCTGCGGGTAAGCCTATCAATGATCCTACTCTATATCGAAGTCTGGCTGGTGCTTTAGAGTATCTGACTTTCACTCGCCCAGATATTCAATATGCTGTTCAACAAATTTGTCTTTACATGCATGACCCTCGTGAACATCATCTTAATGCTCTAAAACGCATTCTTTGCTACCTAAATGGTACTCTTTCTCTTGGTCGTCATCTCTGTCCCTCTGTTGTGGACCGCTTGGTTTCTTACTCTGATGCTGACTGGGCTGGCTGTCCTGACACACGTCGGTCCACCTCTAGGTTTTGTGTCTTTCTTGGTGATAATATCATATCCTGGTCCTCTAAGAGACAACTTGTTGTGTCGCGCTCTAGCGCTGAAGCTGAATACCGAAGGGTGGCTATGTTGTTGCCGAGGATGCTTGGCTCCGTAACCTCCTTCTTGAGCTACATTGCCTCTTAAATCGTGCCACCGTTGTCTTTTGTAATAATGTCAGTGCCATGTATTTAGCCTCTAACCCAGTTTAGCACCAACGTATGTGGAAATAGATTTACATTTTGTTAGGGAACGTGTTGCCATTGGTCATGTTCGTATGTTACATGTACCAACTGCCCATCAGTTTGCAAATATATTCACTAAAGGCTTACCTACACAACTATTTTTAGATTTTAGAAATAGTTTGAGCATTTGTGAACCGCACGCTCCAACTGCGGGAGTGTGGTAAGTAGGTTTTATATATTCTTTGCTCTCTTTGAATAGTGTAGGGTACCATTGTGTAATATTTGTGTTTATATATTGTTGAGTAATGCAATGCAATCCCTACCGGGTTTTCCACATAACAGTGAGAACAATAATCGTACTTCACAAGACAAGGCAAAATCAAATGTGTTTCTACGCAAACATATTGATGATATGCTAAAATTTGAATATTTGAACACAAACGATCCAAGCATTCTCTGGAAAGATTTGAAATAAATGTTTGATCACAAATGGGTTTGATCCTCAAATGGAAGTTTTACTTCCAGCTGCCATAGATGAGTGGAGAAATTTGAGGTTCCAAGACTTTAAAAACGTTAATGAGTATTCCTTAGCTTTGTTCAGGATACTTTCACATTTAAGATTTTGTGCACAAGTTGTTATTGATGCGGACATCTTAGAGAAAACTTACTCCACATTCCATGCGTCAAACATTATACTGCAACAACAGTATTGCATGCAGAAATTTACAAGATCATCTGAACTCAACTCAGTTCTCCTTGTTGCTGAACAAAATAATGAGCTTTTGATGAAAAATCATCAGTCTAGTCCAACAGGATCAGTAGCATTTTTTGAAGCAAATGCTACATATAAAAGTGATCCTAAAGATAATACACGTGCACAAGAACGAGGACAAGGATTTGGCCGTGGAAGAGGTTGTAGTCGTGGCTATAATAAAACCCATAATTATAGGAATAACCATAGTTATGGTTACAATTATAAACATGGCAAAAGTCATTCCCAAGGTCGTGGACGTGGACGTGGACATGGACATGGTTATAACGATGCTTCACGAGATAATAAATTTCACCCATATGGGAAACCGAAAAACAATGAAGCAAAAGCTAATATTTCTCATGGTCTTGAAGATCCTTGCTTTAAATGTGGAGTGATAGCCACTGGTTAAGAACTTGTTGAACAACACCACATCTTTGTCAGCTTTAACAAGATTCTCTTAAAGGAAAAAAGAAAGAAGTAAATTTTAATGATCTCTCAAATGATTCGGTACCCAAACTAAATGCTTTAGATTTCTTTGATGATATAGATATATAATAGTGTGACTATGTTTTATTTTTCTAGTTATTTTTTATTTCTTCTTATCATGTAATGCACTTCCTAATCTTATAATAATATAATATATATCTACCTAACAATCTTACATGATCATTAATTTATTTTTTTCTTATTTATTTTTAGAAGTTTAAAATGAATCTCATCGAAGAGCTGTATGAAGCAAACTTTGGAGAAATCTGTGTACCAGACAGTGGTGCCACACACACAATTCTTAAAACGAAGAAATATTTTTCTGATTAAAGCCAACTAAAGCAACCATACATTCCATTTCAGTTCCTGCTGATCTAATTGAAGGAACTGGAAAGATTCATTTTATATACCAAATGGTACAAAGTTTTTAATAGATAATGTTCTACTTTCACCAAAGTCTAAAAAAATTTGTTGAGTTTCAATGACATATATCGTAATAGATACAATACTTAGACTGTGACAATAGAGAATATGAAATTTATGCATATAAGTGATAAAACCACGTACTAGAAAACTACCAACACTCAATTCTGGTTTGCATTATACATATATAAGTATGGTTGAATCCATATGGTAGTAAAAGAAAAATATTGTGATCCTGGAGTATTGAGTTTGTGGCATGACAGATTAGGTCATCCAGGAACAACCATGATACAAAGGATAATTGAACATACCAATGGACATCCATTAAAAGGCTAGAAGATCCCTCAAATAGGTAAATCGTATCCATGTACATCTTGTTCTCTTGGAAAACTTATTATGAAACATTCACCAGCTAAAAATTGGAAAGGAAAATCCTATGTTTCTTAAAAGAATTCAAGGTGATATATGTGGACCAATTCATCCACCATGTGGACCTTTCAGATACTTCATGGTTTTAATAGATGCATCAATATGATGGTCTCACGTTTGTTTATTATCAACTCGTAATGTGGCATTTGCAAAATTACTGGCTCAGATCATTAAATTAAGGGCACATTTTTTCCGATTACACCATTAAAAGGGTGAGACTTGATAATGCTAGTGAATTTACGTCTCAAGGTTTTAATTACTATTGTATGTCTGTTAGAATTAGTGTTGAACATTCAGTTGCTCATGTTCATACACAAATGGTTTAGCTGAATCATTAATTAAACGTCTTCAGCTAATAGCTAGACCATTAATAATGAAAACAAAACTCCCTATTTCTGTTTAGGGACATGCAACTTTACATGTTGCATCACTGATTCGTGTAAGACCAAGTGCATATCATAAATTTTCTCCTCTACAACTCGCTTTTCGTCAAGAGCCAAACATTTCCCATCTTTGAATTTTTGGGTGCGCATTATATGTTCCTGTTGCACCACCACAACGTACAAAAATGGGTCCTCAAAGAAGATTGGGTATATATGTTGAGGATGAAAAATCTTCTATTATAAGATATCTTGAACTACTAACAGAAGATGTTTTCATAGCACGTTTTGCTAATTGCCACTTTAATGTGACAATTTTCCCAGCATTGGGGGGAGAAAAGAAGAACAAAGAAAAAGATGTTTCATGGTGTGAACCATCACTGATTCATCTTGTTCCTCGGACAAAACAATGTGAACAAAAAGTTCAGAAAATAATGCATTTGCAAGAAATTACAAGGCAACTGCTTGATGCATTTACTGATTCTAAAAGAGTGACTAAATCATATGTGCCAACAGCTAATGCACCTGCTTGAATTGAAATTCCAAGCGTGAAGATTGATCACAAAGTCACTCAAGAATCAAAGGCACGTGTGAATCATGGAACAACCGTTTGGTTCCAAGGATAAAAATCCTAGAAAAAGAAGGAGCTCTGAAAATACAATTGATCATGAGAAAGATGTTCCTGGAGAAACACAAAATAATAATATCTCCAAAGAATGAGAAATTGACGATACTAATACAGAGATTGCAATCAATTATGTCCATACAAATATTATATGGAACAGATCTGAAATGAAAGATATTGATGAAATGTTTTCTTATGTTGTTGCATATCATATTATTAATGGAAGTGATGATCCAGAACCAAAGTCTATTATTGATATTAGCGTAATAATAGTCTGTGGGCCTCTTTATGTTATTGGACTTTATCAGACTTTTAGGGTTTTAGTTTAGCTCTATATATAGGGATAACCTTTATGTTTTCATTTATTGTATTGTATTCTTCCTTTGTTTTGAATAATAAACTCTTTAATCATTCGATGATATGTTTGTCATCATGGTATCAGAGCCATCGACACGTGTTTGAAATTTCATCCAAAGTTTTTTCTCGTACTCGTAAAGGGTTTTGGTTTGCGCAGCTGTGGGAAAAATGGCGTTTTGGATTCGTTCACCGTTGGATCGTCGTGATTTTTGGTGTGTAGGTTCGCAACATATGTCTCGTCACTTTGACTATTGGGATTGCTGATTCGATCTTTCTATGTGGACATAATCATCGTCGAATGTGGCTGTTCTGTTTGGATATTATCGGCCAGATTTGCATAGCTATGAAAAAAATGACGTTTTTTGCTTCATCCACTATTGGGTCGTCACGATTTTTGGTCTTGACCACATTGATCAACACTTGAACCTTTGGGATAGTTGATTAAACACTTTTACGGAGCCTTATTGTTCATCGAAGTTGGCTGGTTAGCCAAATTAGAACAGCGTTGACAAAATTGACATTGCGCATTCGTGCACCGTTAGATCGTTGAGATTTTATGGCTGTAGGTTTTCAACTCATTGATATTCGATCTGACCGTTGGGATCCTTAATTTGATTTTACTACTAAGGGTTATTGCAAGTTGAAGTAGGCTGCGGAACATTGTCTATTTCATAGGGTACTCATTTGTGAGTTTTTAAGTTTGTGTTTTCGGCTAGGGTTGGAGGTTAAAATTGTTTGGATATTTGATTGGTATTAAGGCTTTGTTTGTGGATATTTTTGCCACTCTTTTTCGGTTCATTGCCTTTGTAGATTACAAATAAGGATTTTGCTTGCAGTTCATCGTGAATGGTTTGTTGATTGGGCTAAGGTTCTTTGATTGTGGTTTAAGTTGAGGTCACAATGGTTGGATTGAATCATTTGGTTATTGAGCAGTTCAAACGGTTTCATGCCTTGTCATCCATGTCAGCCTCTCCATCAGGTTTGTCTTCCGCTAATAATATAAGTATTCCTTCATCCTTATGGATATTAAATTATGGTGCATCTCATCATATGTCTCCACATTTGTCTTCATTTGTTCCTCTATCTCCTGGTTCACCTATGTCTATTATGTCTGCTAATGGAACACCTATGCCATTAGAAGGTGTTGGTTTTGTTGTCACGCCTCATGTGTCACTTCCTGATGTGTATTATGTTCCTAAACTTGTCTTAAATCTTGCATCGGTCAGTCAATTGTGTAAATCTGGTTATTGGGTTTTCTTTTCTGATAATACTTGTGGTGTGCAAGACCCACGTTCTCAGACAGTGATCGGGACAGGCCGTAGGCTAGGTGAGCTCTATGTTGTGGATGATCTCAGGGTATCTGATGTTGCTGCTTCAGGTGTTGATTTATCTTCTTTTCATTTGAGTCATTTGTCATCTGATTTTCATTTATGACATTCCCGTTTAGGTCGTGTGTCTGCATCTCGTCTACAGTTCTTAGCATCTACAGGTGCTTTAGGTCAATTGAACAAATCTGATATATCAGATTGTAGTGGTTGTAAACTTGCAAAATTTTATGCTCTACCTTTTAATAAAAGTATCTCGTGTTCTTTTGCACCTTTTGATCTTATTCGCTTTGATGTATGGGGACTCTCTCTTGTTTCTTCTAAAGGAGGTTCCAAATATTATGTATCGTTCATTGATGACTATACTCAATATACTTGGGTCTATCTTATGAAACACAAATCTGATTTCTTTTCTATTTATAGTGAGTTTCGATCTCTCGTTAAAACCCAACACTCTGCTATCATCAAATGTTTTAGATGTGATTTAGGAGGAGAATATACATCTAATGACTTCACACAATTACTTGCATCCGATGAGACATTATACCAAACTTCGTGTACTGATACTCCTCAACAAAATGGCGTTGTCAAAAGGAAACATCGTCATCTTGTTGAGACTACTCGTTCATTGCTATTGTCTTCTAAGGTGCCTAGTATGTTTTGGGGTGAAGCAATTCACACTGCTGCCTATGTCATCAATCGAATTCCTACTGCTCATAATTCTGGTCTCTCTCCTTTTGAAAAGCTTTATGGTCATAAACCTGATTATACTTCCTTACGTATTTCAGTTGTGCCTATTTGTTCTTCGTCCTCATGTGGAACATAATAAATTGCCAGCTCGATCTGCTTTATGTGTCTTTATGGGATATGAGATTAGTCAAAATGGTTATCGTTGTTTTGATCCAGTGAGTCAAAAGTTCTACGTCTCGTGTCATGTCACTTTCTTGAAACATATTCCATTCTATCGATTCCCGCTCAGTCTCATAACATGACACGACCTAATATCTTGTCTATTGATCCTTTTAATGATGACACTGATAATACCACTTCTGATATCCAAATCAACACATGAGATATACCGACAACTGATATGCATAAAACATTGGATAACTCTGTTCCAGAGACACATGTAGCTCCTCCCATGCCTACGTATGTTCCATCGCCGGTTGAGAATACGGATGTCCCTACTGCATGCAAGTCTATTCGTCCTCGTAAGTCTACTAAACTTCCTGATTTTGCTTACGCATCTTATTCTGCCTCTTTTGCTTCGTTCATTGCCAATATACACCATTTGTCTGAACCCAACTCCTTTAGAGAGGTTGTTTGTGATCCCCTTTGGCAGGACACTATGGCTGAGGAATTGACTGCTTTTCATCAGAATCATACTTGGAATTTGGTTCCGTTACCAGTTGGAAAGAATACTTTTGGTTGTCGTTGGGTTTATAAGATCAAGACTAAGTCTGACGGGTCTGTTGAACGGTATAAAGTCCGTCTTGTTGCTAAGGGGTATTCACAAGAATATGGTATGGATTATGAGGAAACTTTTGCTCCTGTAGCTAAAATGACTATTGTTCGCACATTGATTGCTGAAGCCTCTGTTCGTAAGTGGAAAATTTATCAGATGGACGTGAAAAATGCTTTCCTGAAAGGTGATTTACATGAGGAGGTTTATATGACTCCTCCTCCGGGAATTCCTCATAAGCAATATGTCGTCCACGCAAAGCTTTATACGCTCTCAAACAAGTTCCTCGTGCTTGGTTTGAGAAGTTCTCTACAGTTATCAGGTCACTTGGTTTTCATTCTAGTAATCATGACTCTGCTTTATTTTTTAAGTGTACTACTACAGGATGAATACTTCTGTCTTTATATGTTGATGATATGATTATTACTGGTGATGATTGTGTTGGCATTGAGTCTTCGAAGCGTAATTTATCCCATCGTTTTGATAAGAAAGACTTGGGTTTGCTTCGCTATTTTCTGGGAAAAGAAGTTGCGCAGTCTAGCAAGGGATATCTTTTGTCCCAGTCAAAGTACATATCAGATTTGTTTGAACGTGCTCGTCTCTCAGATAACAAGACTGTGGATACTCCTCTGGAAACCAATGCTCGTTGTTTTCCAATTGATGGTGTTCTTTAGATTATCCAAATTTGTATCGTACTATTGTGGGTAGTTCGGTTTATCTCACTGTCACTAGACCTGATATTGCTCATGTTGTTCGTGTGGTTAGTCAATTTGATACTGCTCCGAAAACTGCACACTGGGGTGCGGTACTTCGCATTTTGAGATATCTAAGGGGCACTCAGTTCCAAACTCTTGTGTTTCTTTCCTCGTCTTCTTTTGACCTTCATGCTAACAGTGATGCTGATTGGGCTGGGGACTTTAATGATCGTGAGTCTACTACATGATTTTGCGTCTTTCTAGGAGATTCTCTTATTTCATGGAAGAGTAAGAAGCAGGACGTTGTTTCTCATTCTTCTACTGAAGCCGAGTATCGAGCTATGGCTGCCACTACTAGTGAGGTTGTTTGGCTGCGTTAGTTACTTGCAGATATGGGTCTTCACTTATCATCGCCTACCCCTGTACACTGTGACAACAAAAGTGCTATAGCTCGTAATTCGGTTTTTCATGAACGGACGAAGCATATTGATGGTCACTTTACTCGCCACCATTTTCAGCTAGGCATTATATCGTTACCGTTTGTCCCTTCCGCTTTGCAAATTGCTGACATCTTTACAAAGGCGCACTCTGCTTCTCGATTCCGCTTCTTGTTTGAGAAACTTTTAATGTTTATCGTTGTAGCATTGTGAGTTTGAGGGGGGATATTAGTGTAATAATAGTCTGTGGGTCTCCTTATGCTATTGGGCTTTATCAGACTTTTGGGGTTTTAGTTTAGCTCTATATATAGGGATAACCTTTATGTTTTCATTCATTGTATTATATCATTCCTTTGTTTTGCATAATAAACTCTTTAATCATTCGATGATATGTTTGTCATCAATTGAATGTCAAAACATACATGATTGGGATAAATGGAAAGAAGCTATGCAAGCTGAATTAGATTGTTTAAACAAACGAAAGGTTTTTGGATACATTATCCTCACGCCTGAAGTCGTGAAACCTGTAGGATACAAATGGGTATTCATACAAAAGAGAAATGAGAAAAATGAGATTATAAGATACAAAGCTAGACTTGTGGCTCAAGGTTTTTGTCAACGGTTTGGAGTTGATTATGATCAAACGTATTCTCCTGTTATTGATGCAATAACGTTTATATATTTAATCAGCTTGCAGTTTCTAAAAATTTAGAAATGCGTCTAATGGATGTTGTTACAACTTATTCATATGGATCACTAGATAGTGATATTTATATGAAAATCCCTAAAGGATTTAAAATGCCTGAAGCATTCAGCAATAAACCCAAAGAAATGTATTCAATCAAATTACAAAGATCTTTACATGGGTTGAAACAATTTGGATGCATGTGGTATAAGCGTTTAAGTGATTATTTGATATGTAAATGATATACAAACATGGGCGGATGCAAGTAGACTTCTATGGTGTCACATGCCACCAGTGCATTCAACTTTATTAGTGTAAAAAATTTTAGTGACCTTCAATGCTTCTAATAAATTTTTTTGGTGACACCACTCTCTTTTAGTTGGGCCACTAATGGACTCACACATCCATACAAGACTATCTTTATTTTTAATCATATATACAAACTACATCATATATCTTATATATTCTAAATGTCATTTGCTTTACTAATTAATTAATGTTTAGTTTATATATGTTTTATACATTATAAACTTATGTCTAATTCTAGCGAAAGTAAATTATACTTGACTTTGATTTTCGAACTAAAGTTTTTTAGTAGTTAAATTATAATTATCAATCGATTAGTTATTTAAACTATTATTAAAGCACTGAGTTTGTCACTTATATAAAATGATTAATTGTAAGATTTTTACGATGAATATTGGGTTAAATTAATGAAACAATTATTAAACCAAACATTTGACCAGATTCAAAAAAATGAAAATCTCAACAATCAAACCGATAAACATCTCATACGTGCCACCAGTGCCAAATTTTTTTTATCCGCCTCTGTATACAAATAATCAAATTTGTCTATGTGTGTTTATAAATAAGGCAAAGGTTGAATATGTTATTATAGCTGTCTATGTTGATTATCTAAATGTCATCGGCATAATAAATGAGATAAATGAAGTCATTGTGCTACTAAAGAAGGAATTTGAAATGAAAGACCATGGTAAAACCAAATATTGTCTTCGTTAACAAATAGAGCACATGCATAATGGCATACTTGTGCATCAATCAAATAACACTGAGAAGGTCTTAAAATTTCAATATGGATAAAGCAAAGCCTTTAAGCACGCCAATGGTAGTTAGATCACTTAATATTGACAATCATCCATTTCGTCCTCAAGAAGAAATTGAAGATTTACTCGGTTTAGAAGTACCATATCTTAGTGCAATTGGAGCCTTGATGTATCTTACTAACTGTACAAGATCTGACATTTCTTTTGCAGTAAATTTGTTGGCTAGATTTAGTTAACCCCCACCAAACGACATTGGATGGGAATCAAACACATTTTTTGATACCTTCGAGGAACTGTTGATTTGGGATTATTTTATTTTAACAGGATTATTTTATTTTAAACAATACAAAAGAAGATTTGATTGGTTATGTAGATGCAGGTTATTTGTCTGATCCCATAAAGCAGATCTCAAACAGGATACGTATTTGTGAATGGAGGCACTGCAATATCCTGGCGTTCTCAAAAGCAGTTACTTGTTGCAACATCCTCAAATCATGTTGAAGTTATTCCACTACATGAAGCCAGCAGAGAGTGTGTATGGCTGAGATCATGACACAATTCATCTTGTCTTCTTGTGGACTTGAGACAGGCAAAAGTCATACACTGATTTATGAAGACAATGCAGCTTGCGTGTCACAAATGAAATAATGGTACATCCAAAGTGACATGACCAAACATACCCCTCCAAGATTTTTCTCCTATACGCAAGACCTTATAAAGGACAATGAAATTGAAATGAAATACGTTCAATCCAATACTAACTCAGTTGATCTTTTCACGAAGGCTCTCCCAAAACAATCTTCAGAAAACGTGTTCACAATATTGGAATGTGACGTGTACCAAACATGTGATGACTTTCAGATGGCAATATGAGAGGGAGTCAAGCAATCACTGTACTCTTTTCCCCTTGGCTAAAGTTTTTTCCCACTGGGTTTTTCTTTAGCAAGGTTTTTAATGAGACGACATTTCGTGGTTGAACTCTTATGAAAATTGTCATCCAATGCAGAGTGTTATAAAATGACAAAATATGGATGCAATATTTTACTTGGTCTTTTACCAAGTGGAGAAGCAAATGAAAATAGTAGGAGTGAGTGATGTGCATAGTAATATTTGTTTCTAAGTTTATATCTATAAAAGGGATGCATCGGTGTATTGTTAAATGATAGAATGAAAAATAAGAGACATATTATATTTTTCACTTATCATAATATATTGGTAGTTTAATTCTAAAATACTGTTAGATTACAACACCTATAAATTTGTATATTGATCATCTTAGTTTTTTTATACGCCCCACGAAAGGTGGAGCCTCACGTACACTTTCTGTATTTAAAAAATGAATAATTGATATAAATAACTTTTTTGCATTATTACCGTTAATAGCTACATTATTAACTTTTTTATATTGCTAATAGTATTAAATTTTTTTATTTTACCATTTATTGTCATGAGTGACTTGCAAATTTTGATATAGTAGGTCACCAATTCACCAACCATTTTATTATAAAAAGAGTAAATTACAGAAATGGTCCCTGTGGTTTGCTCAAAATTATGAAAATGGTCCATGGTCTTTAAAAATTACATAAATGGTCCCTCAAAACACTATTTACTTGCAGAATTGGTCCCTCCATCTATTGAATTTTTCTAAATGACGATTTTGTCCTTATTCTCAAATTTAAATTTGGTCCCTCTAGTATTTAGTTAGTTATGGTTTTAATCATTTTCATTATTTTTTTGTTTTTGAATTTTAAATGTTAATTTAATAAAATATTATTTAATTATTTTATTTAATTAGTTTATTTTAATTCTCTTGTATATATTCAATTTATTTATTTTACATTTCATCTTTTAACATGTTTATAGATTTTTATATTTTTATACGTTAGTAACTAACAATTTCGTTGTGTTAACATATTTCGATTTAATTATATATTTACTAAAACTATATAAATCTAGAATATTATTTGTTTTGATCAAGATATTTTGTTACATTAATACATTTCGAATTAAAATTTGTCTTTTTTTCATTTTGATTTACAAATTTTTCTACATTAATCTGATTCAATTAAACTTAGTATTTTATTTATTCTATTTTAAATGTTTTGTTACATTAATACGTTCTGAGTTAATTGTATCTTTTAACAAAACTATGTCGACTTGACATTTGATTCGTTTTGATTTAAATATATATTTTTTATTTTAATACATTACAATTTAATAATAATTTTTAACAAAATATAAACTTAGCATTTTATTTGTTTTTGCGTAAATAGTCACGTTAATACCTATCGGTTTGATTATGATTTTTAGCGTTTTGGTTTGTATATTTCTTTCTATACGTTTTGGTTTGTATATTTCATTATATAGGTTTTGAAACGTATGTAACGAAACATATATACGTTCTATTCAAAACATATATACGTATAAATATATATGCATTTCAAAACATATAAACAAAACATACAAACCAAAACGCTAAGTTACAATTAAATCGATAGGTATTAACGTGACAGAATATTTAAGCAAAAAACAAATAAAACGCAAAGTTTATATATTATCTTTAGAAGTTATAATTAATTGAAATGTATTAACACTAAAATATATTTAAATCAAAACGAATAAACAGTCAAGTCGACATAGTTTTATTAAATTTTATAGTTAAATCAAAATGTATTAATACAACAAAATAATTAGAATAGAACAAACAGATTACTAAGTTGTCAAGATCAAAATCACCTAAGATTAACTGGTTTTAATAAATCAGAGTGTAAACCAATAACCTTGTTTTGAATCAAAGTCCAATTAAGAAGTTTGCGGAATAACACTTAATTGTTTAAGAAAACTTTCAAAATAAATAACAGATATTCAAATAAAATATGATCAATATCAAAATCCTTTATATTGCCAAAATTCACTGATTACAATCACCTCTAATCTGTCTGATTAGACGAAGAACACAGATTGTTCTTAGGGTTTTACAACCTTAGAGGCCTGAGAAACTTTATCAGAAAGCAACTACAATGAAGCACACAAATACAGAACTTGCGCGTACACTTACAATAGAAAGACCTAGTCTATCTATATATATAGCCTTCTGATTTGTTTCCTTGACGAACTCTGATTTCTCTGGTAGTAAATATGCTTGGAAGGTATTCAAATCTTTAAATATATATCACTTCCTGAATTTCAGCACTTTCTGTTATTAATCTGTTGAACAGCTTGAACTCTGAACTCTGGCAGCTTGAACTTTGAACTAGCAGCTTGAACTTCGTAATTACACAGAAATACTACTAACAGTTTGAGAAATCTAACTAATAGCTTGACATACTTAAAATATTTCCCAACATAAGTTTAATTGAAACGGATCAATGTAGCAAAATATGTAAATCAAAATGAATAAAAGACTAAATTTAAATCGAAATGTATTAACGTAACAAAATATTTTAATCAAAACAAATAAAACCCTAGATTTATATATTTTTTTCTAAAATTATAATCAAATCAAAATATATTAACGTAATGAAATAGTTACTTAGAACGTAAAAAAATATAAAAACGTATAAATATTTTAACAAATGAAATGTAAATAAATAAATTGAATATATAAAATAGAATTAAAATATATAAATAACATTATATTAAATTAGCATTTAAAATCCAAAAACAAAAACAAAAATTTATAAAAATTACGAGAACCAAAATTAATTATATACTATAGGGACCAAAACTGATTTTGAGAATAAGGGCAAAATCGTCATTTAGAAAAAGTCAAGAGATGGAGGGACCACTTCTGCAAGTAAATAGTGTTTTAAGGGACCATTTATGCAATTTTTAAAGACCAGGGACCATTTCCATAATTTTGAGCAAACCATAGGGACCATTTCTGTAATTTACTCTTATAAAAATGACAACATATATTCATATTTTTATAAATAACAAAGGGAAATGACACCAAATAACTCTGTACTTTTGAGTTTGTACATATTTATGTAGTGTATTTTTTGTGCATATTTTATAGCCAAACTTATGAAAGTGTTTCAAATATATATATATATATATATATATATATATATATATATATATATATATATATATATATATATATATATATGTGTGTGTGTGTGTGTGTGTGTGTGTGTATATATATATATATATATATATATATATATATATAGAGAGAGAGAGAGAGAGAGAGAGAGAGAGTGTGTGTGTGTGTGTGTGTGTGTGTGAGAGAGATTGGATCATGTGAGAAGGTTTTGTTGGGTGAGAAGGGAAAGAAGTAATCTAAACCTTAAAAAAATGAGGATACGTGATAATATTATGGACACAATATACCAAATAATTCCCCCACAAATAAAAGGACCCCTCCCACCCCAAACCCTAGTCGTAGCCCTCAAAACCCAAAACACATATCTTTGTCTCTAACTTTCACCCTCCATCAATTCTCTCTCTGTTCTCTCTTATCTCCCGATCGTCGACCCTCTCCACAATTATCCAACCATTGTCGCTGATTGCCACCACCGGAGATGCAAGATCTGTGAGATTGATTTCGTCTTTATTTCTACCATGTTTTTCACGGCTGCAATACCGATTACCCATTACGAAGCCTTCAACCATCAAGTCTTCCACTGCGATGAGATCTACGAGTCGTTGCCATCCCTCTCAGATTGATTTCGTATTCATCTTCCACCACCGCCACCACCACCACCATATAGCCTTCATCTTCAACGAAGTCAAGTTTTGATTCACTGGTTTTTTTTTTTGTTGTTTCGAGTTCGAAAATTAAGATTTATTTCTATTTCTTACTTCGGTTTCTTATTTGATTGATAATCATTCTCGAATCCATCGGTAAATGGTTTTCTATAGTAGAGATTAACGAACAAGAATCATCGAGAAGGAACCCGAGATGTGCACTGGATGTGTCGTTTGCTTGGAGGATACAAGGTGCAACCTATGATGGTGGTTACTGAATGTAAACATGAGCTTCATTGTTTCTTGATATAAGCATTATTTCCATGCTTTATTTTTTTTTTTTTTGGTTACAAAAATCAACAATGTGTTGATTGGATAACAGAAAAAGCATGTATTAATCTTTTTGTTTAAGAAATTCTAATACTAACATTTACCTGGGAAAATGTCCCTATTCATAACATGTTCACAAAGACCTGTTCACAACAACAGTTGCCTTTCTCTTCCTTGTGTCTGTAATGTAGCTATCGCAACCTCATTTGCGCTCTGCAATACCATCCACAGTGAACCCAATTTCATCCACAGCTCCACCAATTTCCTTCGCTGCGTCGATTTTTGAGTCCCTTTCATCTTTTGCAATCGTCCGCTTTCCTCCCCTTGCTTCTCCATCTTCGGTCGATCAACTGTTGCTTCTTCATCTTTCGAAATCAACTAAAGAAGATAAATGATATGTTGTCTTTCTGTCTTCAAGAAATCCCCGGAAGACATCTGTTTCTTTAATTGATGGTTGCTTCTTCATCTTTTAAAATCAATGAGCTTCAAGACCGACTTTCAGTGCTTATGCATATTTGCTTTCTTTACCATCCTCAAAGTGGATCTGTTGATGATGTACACAAGGTAAATCACATCCTCACCTCTTTGACTTATCTTTATCGTTTCTAGCCCTAAAATGCGAAATCAATCAATTGTAATATGTTACTTCTGATGTTTAGGTTTATAGTTGATTTCATTATGTCACACAAAGCCATCAAAATCCCTCACATAATTGCATTCTTCATGAATAAAATTTTATCTCATCTCTTAAGTACCTTCAAATGACACCCAAGATGAAAGCAAATCATAAGTTAACAGACGTGTTGAAAAAGGATGTGTACTATCTACATTAAGGAGCATTGGTGAGTTGTTAGCTGAAGTTGATAGGTATGGTTCTAATATTCCTATGATTGTCTAGATCAATGTTATGATGTATGTTCAAAGTTCATCCATAGTTGTGATTCTGTAGGGATCAAATCTCATTTTATAGTACTAAAAATATTTGGATAAAGTAATAGATATAACAGACGTGTTGAAAAAGGATGTGGTATTCAACAAAATTGCTTATGATGATGATTATTTAGGCCAAAATAATCTGATATTGATGGCGTTTGGCAAAAAAAAACTGAGCATCCCGGGTAATTGTAAGTTTAGTTGACTATCAATAATTTTAGTCAACTGATGTTTGCAGTTCACAAGACCTGTTCCTAAGTTATTCCCACTTTCTTTATCCTCTTCCTTATGCGTATGTTGTTTGAGGGTTTTTTTATTGCTTTCCTTCTTCCTGGTCTATCTAATCCACATATCCACTGCTCTCCTCCAGATCTCTACATGTACGATGATTTTCCCTGTCACGGTTAATCAATTTTCTCCATGTCTTTTGTTCCTGCAAGTTGTTGATAACCTATACACGATTTCCTGCTTGCGTGATCATCTTCCAGGTTCTTTTTTGGTTTCTTTCTTCCTTCTGAACCTTCAAAGTACAACATCGATTAAATGTTCTGAAAGGAATTCCAAGCTGCGATGGAAGCAAACCCGCATGTCATTATCGATCCTTCACTAGCAAGAAAATCCAGAAACAAGTCGAGAACCCTTGTGTCCATTACATCCATTACAGGTGTGAGGAAGTTGAGACCCTGTAGGAACGTATGATAGACACTGTTGAAACTGGACAACTGCTACTGCATGTTCATTGATTACTTGCATTGGTCAGGACCGCTGTGAGTAATTACAGGTGCGTATATTTTTTTAGGCGAGTTGAAAAAGGATGTGTACTATCTACATTAAGGAGCATTGGTGAGTTGTTAGCTGAAGTTGATAGGTATGGTTCTAATATTCCTATGACTGTCTAGATCAATGTTATGTTGTATGTTCGAAGTTCTTCCATAGTTGTGACTATGTAGGGATCAAATCCCATTTTATAGTACTAAAAATATTTAGATAAAGTAATAGAATTAACAGACGTGTTGAAAATGGATGTGGTATTCAACAAAATTGCTTATGATGATGATTATTTAGGCCAAAATAATCTAATATTGATGATGTTTGGCAAAAAAAAACTGATCATCCTGGGTAATTGTAAGTTTAGTTGACTATCATTAATTTTAGTCAACTGATGTTTGGCTGTTCACAAGACTTATTCCTAAGCTTTTCACTGTTGCCCACTTTATTTTTATCCTCTTCCTTATGCATATGTCGTTTTAGGGTTTTTTTATTGCTTTCCTTCTTCCTGGTGCATCAAATCCACATCTCCACTGCTCTCCTCCTGATCTCTACATGTACGATGATTTTCCCTGTCACGATCAATCAATTTTCTCCATGTCTTTTGCTGTTGCAGGTTGTTAATAACCTATACATGATTTCCTGCTTGCGTGATCGTCTTCTAGGTTCTTTTTGGGTTTCTTTCTTCCTTCTGATCCCTCAAAGTTCAACACCGTTTAAATGTTCTGAAAGGAATTCCAAGCTGCGATGGAAGAAAACTCGCATGTCATTATCGATCATTCACTAGAAAGAAAATCCAGAAACAAGTCGAGAACCCCCGTGTCCATTACATCCATTACAGGTGTGAGGAAGTCGAGACCTTGTAATTACAGGTGCGTATGTTTTTTAGGCAATTTGGGTGTTCTTATTTTCCAATTTTAAACATACCCTAAAAATCAAACGTATATGGATTCTTTGATTTTGTTTCTTTGGTATTTTTATGTTGTTCTTTGAAGTATCATTGTCTTTTCTATTTTCCCTTTGTATTAACATTTCCAAAGGCATGTATCTACTTTCTGTTTCAATTCTATTTTTGATGATTGCTAACTTGATTTTGTTGTTTACGGCTCAAAATTACCTTTGAGTTTGACCAAGTTACTTCAATTTCTTTGAGGGTTCAAATTTCCCAACCAAGATGGAGAGACATCATTAAAAGAATTATCTCCAAGACAAAGAACCTTTAAATCACTATAACTTCTCGATGTTCTTTTCACTTGGCCCATGAATTGATTTTTAATTGATTTTACTAAAATCAATCTTCTTCAAAAGGCCTCCATTCATAAATGCATTCATCATTATACCTTGAAAGTTGTTTCGTTTGAGTTTCAGAACTAGTGGACAGTTTCTTAAGCTACCCAAACATGGAGGAAGTGTTATTGTCATGTTATTAGAAGACAGATTTAGCAATTTAAGAGATTCTATTTCACATATCACTGATGATATTTTGAATGAAAACGGTGGCTATTATTTGAGACATCATTAATAACACTGTCATGTAGTGAAATTGGTAGTGGTTCTCAAAGTTGAAAACATATGCGTAGAAGATGTAATAATGATATGTGTGGCAGAATGCTAACTATAACCCTTTCCCAGTGTTAATTTATTGAAAACTAAAAATACTTAATTATTTCACACTGAGGATGCAATAACTGAATCACTATAATTTGCTATCAATTAGTAGGGCATGCTTTAATACATAAGCCAAAGGCTTTATTATACAATTAATTTAAAACTAGCACATAATAAGAAAAACAAACATGACATTACTAATTTTTATTGCATAGGACTTGATTAGAGTTGTAACATCCTCGGATTTTAAATTATTATAATTGAAGTTTATTAAGTTTAAATTAATGTAATTTAAGTTGAATCATGAAAGTTGGTTTCAGATTATGGAAAATTTAGAAATTTTAATTATTAAGTGAAAATAATTACTAAAAATTTAAGGATAATAAATAAAAGATAGAATTCTTTTATTTTATAAAATCAGTATTTAATGGAACCGGTTAAGTTGAGGGACTAAAGGTGCCAAAGTTGGAAATTTGGAATAAAAAGGATGAAAGACCAATTTTGTCTTTCATTTTCATCAAACTCTCTCTCTCTCTAGAACTCTCTCTCTCGGCTCACTTTCTCTCTAAAAATCAAGATCATAAAAACTTGGATTTTGAAGCTGAAAATTTGGATTTAGCTTGCATTCGAGGAACTAAAACATCTGCAATTGACGATTTAAGGTAAATATTACTTGAACTCTTCGAATTTAAGTGTTTTTGGGTCGGTTTTTATAAGAACCGAAACTTAGATTGGTGTTGCAAACATGGATGCATGTATGATGTTATTGTGGATTAGTTTAAATCTAGTGTTTATGATGCTACATATTAAATTTCAGCTCCTGATTCGAACTAAAAGAATGGATTTGAGGATTTTGTGTGTGTTTTAGTGTGTGTGTTCGATGGATGATAAAAAGGGTCCAAAAAGGGTTGAATTTGGTATGAAAGCATGTTATGTTAGTGTTAAAATGCTTGAAATTAAGTGTATTTAAGTTGGTATAAATTATTTCATGTATCGAAAAAGTACCAAAAATGATGGAATTAAAATCTGGAAAATGTTATAAAACTGCACAAGTTCGAAGGGGTCCGAATTCGGATCCGAGATGAACTCGGATCTGGTCCGAATTCGGATGAGCCCAGATTTCAGATTAGCAAAATAATTTTCCAAGTATTGATAATTCGGATGAGGGTCCGAATTCGGTTGGAGACCGAATTCGGATATGGTCCGAACTAGCATGTGGTCTGAAATAGGGCTTATATTGGGACCGAATTAGGGTTCATATGAGAACCGAACTGGGGGTCCGAATTCGGACATGGATCCGAAATTGGGATCAAAAATGGTAAAAACTTATAAAAATTAAGTTTTATGGAATTAAACAAGATATTAACACAATGTGTTGTTACAAATGACTTACAGGTCCCTTGTGGTGTTGTTTAACCCACAGTGGGGTACTTGGTTGATCCGGTTGAAACTCCGAGGAGAAATAATATTGCTAAAAGATTAATAACGCACCCACAGTGAGTACCTTTGATTTTAACATTGCTGCATCTGCATTATGTTTGCATTGCCTGCTGAGGCATGTTGTTTCATGTTCGTTTGGCATTCTACTAACATGCGTTTATATTGATGCACATTCATATTTGTTGCATGTCCGTTCATTTGTTGTGCATCTTTTCGATGGACCTGCGTGGTCGCATCTGTACTCTGATGTTACTGTGCTATATGACCAAGAGTTTGACACCTCTGTGGTCAGGATAGACAGTAGGTCATCCCCGATGTAATGTCTGCCTCAGATGGTTGGTTGTTCTTATGCCGAGTGTCAGCTCGAAGGAGCTGCGGCTCGGGTTTGCGTACTTGGAGTACGTGTGGGGTATACGGTATGTGTTACCGCGGTTACCCTGGGTGGCATCATAATGATTTGTAGAATGTGTAAAATCATATGGTATTCACTAAGCATTCGCTTACCTTTTAGTTGTTGAATTTTTACAGGAAAAGGGAAGTCTACAGCTGGACCATCTAGCTAGGAAATCTATTGAAGTATTTGAAGATTTCTACCGTTTACTTTGGTATTTGGTTTATGAAAATTTTGTTGTAATGAATTTGGGATAATGTATTAATTTGAGTTGGTAGACTTAGACGTGTAACCTTTGTAGCACCGTAGGGTGTTAGACTCTGTTGTAATACTTTTATTTATGTATTTTGCTTCCGCACTATTATTAAGCTATCAGATCATTATATATCTGTTTGGTGGTGAATAATCCTGGGTGAATGGTAATTGGTGGTTAATGTGGCAAGGGTGTCACAGCTTATGGTATCAGAGCAGTAGTTTGAGATTCAAGTGTCCGTGAGGTCTTGGTCTCAAACATTAAGTGTTGACATGTAGTGATACTAAGTAATGATCTGAACTAAGATAGGTTACGATCTAGTAATCATAAGAATATTGACTATCATACGGGACAATTGGGTGGTGTCTATAAATAAATGACATGTTACTAAAAAAGTTATATGTTTCATATTTCAGAACATGTCTGGAGGAGGAATGACACCAGAAGAGACGAGAGAAATGATGCTAGCCATGATGGCTGAGCAAAATCGGATGATTCAGGACCAGTTTCGGGCTCGAGATGAGGCCGAAGCTAAACGAAGAGAAGATAAGAGAAAGAATAAGGAAAGAGAGGGAAACGATGACGAGCAAGGTGACAACACTGGGTCATCAAATAAGCCCAGGGGTTGTCGTTTCAAGGACTTTAAGGGAAATGGAGCAGTTGAATTTACTGGATTGGGTGATGCTGTTGCCGCTCTGGAATGGATAACAGCCACTGAACGGACATTCCGAATCAGCGATTGTGCTGAGAAGGATATGGTCCGGTTCGCTACTGCAATGTTCACTAAGGATGCAGTAATGTGGTGGAACTCGATGGTGAATGCGTTAACCTTGGAAAGAGTATCTGTTATGACATGGGCTGAGTTTACTGATATCTTCACTCAGTAGTACTGCCCGGCCGATGAGCGCCGAAGACTTGAAGCAAAGTTTATGACGCTAATTCAGGGGACTAATTCTGTGTCCCAGTACGCTGTAGAGTTCACGAGGCTGAGTTTGTTCGCGCCTCATCAAGTAGATACCGAGGAGAGGAAAGTGACCAGGTTTGAGGCTGGTCTTGATTTGGAGATTCGAAGGGTGATGAGCAACGTACGCTACCCCACATTTGCTGGTTTACTAGAAGCCGCCAGGAATGTGGAACAGATCTTGGGTATGTCGGGATACGTGATGGGTTCCGCTGCTGCTTCAGCTAATCCAACTCAACCTTCACCACCGAAACGCCAACGCGAAGGGGGTTATTCTGGTTCTTCACGATCATCTCAGTACTCGCCACAACAATCTTACCGTCGACAGTCTAGTTCTTCCGGTCGTGCTCGTGCATACTCTATCAACACCGAGCCACAGTATTGTAACAAGTGTCATCTGGAACACTTCGGCAAGTGCACCAACGGGCGTGCGTGTTTTTGCTGCGGAGAGTTGGGCCACTTTCAAAATGAATGTCCACGGAGATCTGACGCTTGCCATAAGTGTGGAGTATGGGGGCACTATAGTCGGAATTGTCGAAAGAATGCTCCAGCAGTTGCTGCTCCTACATCAACACGATCTTCAGGAGGTTCAAGCGGTGGTTCAGTTAACCGAGGTCGGGGTCAGTCGCAAAGGGCACCGGCTCGTGCATTTCAGATTACTGCAGAGGAGGCTAGGGAAAACCCGGAGGTGGTCACGGGTATGTTTATTGTAAACTCTTTACCTGCAAGAGTATTATTTGACTCGGGTGCCAATAGATCGTTTGTATCTACTATGTTTGCACAACAACTTGCCATGCCTTTGTCTAAGCTATCTGCTGTACTAGATATTGAAACTGCTAGTAATACTTTAGTCAAGGTAGACCACGTATACCGTAACTGCACTTTAGTGATTGAAGATGTAGTCTTCAATTTGGACTTGATTCCGATCGAATTCAGTGAATTTGATGTGATTATCGGGATGGATTGGTTAATAGAGAATGAAGCCCATATAGTGTGTAAGAAGCGTATGATCAAGATAACTACTCCGGAGGGGCGTGAGATCTGTATTTATGGGGATAGGAGAAGTGGGGATCTGTGTTTGTTGACTGTTGCAAAAGCTCGAAAGCTTGTTGCAAAGGGATGTGACGCCTACCTGGCATATGCTATAGATGCCAAGGCTGAGAAGAAGACGTTGGCCGATGTGCCTGTTGTTTCACAATTCCCGGATGTGTTTCCGGAAGACTTGTCTGGCGTGCCGCCTGAGAGACAAGTGGAATTTAGAATTGATCTGATCCCTGGAGCTGCACCGGTAGCTCGTTCTCCTTATCGCCTTGCCCCAACCGAGATGAAAGAGATGATGACACAACTCCAGGAGTTGTTGGACAAGGGCTTTATACGACCAAGTTCATCGCCGTGGGGAGCCCCTGTTTTGTTTGTGAAAAAGAAGGATGGTACAATGCGAATGTGCATTGATTACCGGGAGTTGAATAAACTGACTGTTAAGAACAAATATCCACTGCCGAGGATAGACGATTTGTTCGATCAATTACATGGGGCGAGTGTCTTTTCTAAGATTGACTTGAGGTCGGGATATCATCAGTTAAAAGTTAGAGAGGAAGATGTGCCTAAGACAGCTTTTTAAGACACGTTACGGGCATTACGAGTTTTTGGTCATGCCTTTTGGGTTGACCAATGCCCCGGCTGTTTTTATGGATTTAATGAACCGAGTTTGTAGACCGATGTTAGAAAAGTCGGTGATTGTGTTCATCGACGATATTCTGGTGTATTCCAAGTCTGAGGCCGAACATGCTGATCATTTAAGGGAATTGCTGGAACTGCTAAGAAAAGAGAAGTTGTATGTCAAGTTCTCAAAATGTGAGTTTTGGCTACAACAGATTCAGTTTTTAGGGCATGTGATATCGGGGGCCGGAATTTCTGTAGATCCAGCTAAAGTAGAAGCGGTGAGAAATTGGGAGTCGCCTCGTTCAGCTACAGAAGTCAGAAGTTTTCTGGGGTTGGCGGGCTACTATAGGAGATTTATAAAGGACTTTTCGAAAATTGCCGTTCCTTTGACGGTGTTGACGAAGAAGAATGCACCGTTTGTATGGGAAACTGTGCAGCAAGAAGCATTTGAGATCTTGAAGAAAACGCTTAGCGAAGCACCGATACTTGCTCTACCGGAGGGCAATGAGGATTTTGTAGTTTACACTGATGCTTCAAGACTGGGGTTAGGCGCTGTACTGATGCAGCGAGGGAAGGTTATTGCTTATGCTTCGAGACAGTTAAAGCAACACGAGAAGAATTATTCAACTCATGACTTGGAGTTGACTGCAGTTACGTTTGCGTTAAAATTGTGGAGGCACTATCTATATGGGACTAAGTGTCAGTTATACACGGATCATAAGAGCCTGAAATACATTTTCAGCCAGAAAGAACTTAACATGAGACAGAGACGTTCGATGGAGCTAATAAAGGATTATGACTGTGAAATCCTTTACCATCCTGGAAAGGCTAACGTGGTAGCCGATGCTTTGAGTCGCAAAGCATATGCCAAGGATTGCTGTTACATGTTGACATCTACTATGCTGACCTCCACTATTATTGATGATGTCAAGGCCGCTCAAGAGGAAGCCTTGAAAGACGAAAATGTTGGTGCTGAGGATATAAGAGCACAGATTAAGGATATGGAAACAAGTGAATCGGGTTTGAAAGGTATATATGGGAGAATCTGGGTGCCAAAGTATGGAGGCATGAGAAATGTGATAATAGAAGAAGCTCATCAGTCAAAGTTTTCTGTACATCCCGGGAGCACAAAGATGTACAACGAGCTGAAAGCAGACTTCTGGTGGCCCGGATTAAAGAAAGACATAGGTCAGTACGTGGAAAGATGCAGGACTTGTCGGTTAGTGAAAGCCGAACACCAACAACCTTACGGTAGTTTGCAACCGCTTCCCATCCCGGAATGGAAGTGGGAGCATATCACTATGGACTTTGTCACGAAGTTGCCGAAAACTAGGCGTCAACACGATGCAGTTTGGGTCATAGTGGATCGGTTAACTAAGTCCGCACACTTTATACCGATCCGGGAAAGCTATTCATTAGAGAAGTTGGCTCACATTTACATGGATGAGATCGTCGCTAGACATGGAGTACCGAAGTCCATAGTATCAGATCGAGACAGCCGATTTACTTCCAACTTCTGGTCGGCATTACAAGAAGGGTTAGGAACGAGGATTGCTATGAGTACGGCTTACCGTCCGCAAACCGATGGTCAAAGTGAAAGGACCATCCTAACACTCGAAGATATGATGCGGTCGTGTGTGTTAGACCTCGGTGGCAATTGGGACGATCATTTGCCACTGATCGAGTTTTCGTATAATAACAGTTACCACGCGACAATCAAGAAAGCGCCGTTTGAAGCATTGTATGGGAGAAGATGTAGGACTCCTACGTGTTGGAGGGAAACCGGTGAAACGCCGATTGCTGGGCCGGCATTATTGCAAGAAACAAATGAAAAGATTCAATTGGTAAGACAGAATATGAAGGCGGCCCAGGATCGCTAGAAAAGTTATTACGATAGAAGGCACAAACCAATCAGCTTTGAGGTAAATGATTGGGTGTATTTGAAGGTGTCACCTATGAGAGGTGTTACACGTTTTGTAAAGAGAGGAAAGCTGGCTCCGAGATTTGTTGGGCCATTTAAGATAATAGAAAAAGTTGGAAACCAGTCATATCGTTTAGAGTTGCCTGAAGAAATGTCGGGCATACACCCGGTGTTCCATGTGGGGAACCTTAGAAAGTCGTTCACAACTGAAAACGAAGATTGGGCTGACCACACTGAGCTGCAGATTGATGAAAGGCTCCGGTATGTTGAAGAGCCGGAGTGTGTGTTGGACACAAAAGTGAAGAAATTAAGGAGCAAAGAGATAGAAATGGTGCTTGTACGTTGGAAGCATCATAAGGGAGCGAATCATACGTGGGAGACAAAAGCAGAGATGTTGAAGAAGTATCCAAAATTGTTCGAATCCGAGTAACTTCGAGGACGAAGTTGAGCGTGGTGGAGCCCATGCTGTAACATCCTCGGATTTTAAATTATTATAATTGAAGTTTATTAAGTTTAAATTAATGTAATTTAAGTTGAATCATGAAAGTTGGTTTCAGATTATGGAAAATTTAGAAATTTTAATTATTAAGTGAAAATAATTACTAAAAATTTAAGGATAATAAATAAAAGATAGAATTAATTTTATTTTATAAAATCAGTATTTAATGGAACCGGTTAAGTTGAGGGACTAAAGGTGCCAAAGTTGGAAATTTGGAATAAAAAGGATGAAAGACCAATTTTGTCTTTCATTTTCATCAAACTCTCTCTCTCTCTCTAGAACTCTCTCTCTCGGCTCACTTTCTCTCTAAAAATCAAGATCATAAAAACTTGGATTTTGAAGCTGAAAATTTGGATTTAGCTTGCATTCGAGGAAGTAAAACATCTGCAATTGACGATTTAAGGTAAATATTACTTGAACTCTTCGAATTTAAGTGTTTTTGGGTCGGTTTTTATAAGAACCGAAACTTAGATTGGTGTTGCAAACATGGATGCATGTATGATGTTATTGTGGATTAGTTTAAATCTAGTGTTTATGATGCTACATATTAAATTTCAGCTCCTGATTCGAACTAAAAGAATGGATTTGAGGATTTTGTGTGTGTTTTAGTGTGTGTGTGTTCGATGGATGATAAAAAGGATCCAAAAAGGGTTGAATTTGGTATGAAAGCATGTTATGTTAGTGTTAAAATGCTTGAAATTAAGTGTATTTAAGTTGGTATAAATTATTTCATGTATCGAAAAAGTACCAAAAATGATGGAATTAAAATCTGGAAAATGTTATAAAACTGCACAAGTTCGAAGGGGTCCGAATTCGGATCCGAGATGAACTCGGATCTGGTCCGAATTCGGATGAGCCCAGATTTCAGATTAGCAAAATAATTTTCCAAGTATTGATAATTCGGATGAGGGTCCGAATTCGGTTGGGGACCGAATTCGGATATGGTCCGAACTAGCATGTGGTCCGAAATAGGGCTTATATTGGGACCGAATTAGGGTTCATATGAGAACCGAACTGGGGGTCCGAATTCGGACATGGATCCGAAATTGGGATCAAAAATGGTAAAAACTTATAAAAATTAAGTTTTATGGAATTAAACAAGGTATTAACACAATGTGTTGTTACAAATGACTTACAGGTCCCTTGTGGTGTTGTTTAACCCACAGTGGGGTACTTGGTTGATCCGGTTGAAACTCCGAGGAGAAATAATATTGCTAAAAGATTAATAACGCACCCACAGTGAGTACCTTTGATTTTAACATTGCTGCATCTGCATTATGTTTGCATTTCCTGCTGAGGCATGTTGTTTCATGTTCGTTTGGCATTCTACTAACATGCGTTTATATTGATGCACATTCATATTTGTTGCATGTCCGTTCATTTGTTGTGCATCTTTTCGATGGACCTGCGTGGTCGCATCTGTACTCTGATGTTACTGTGCTATATGACCAAGAGTTTGACACTTCTGTGGTCAGGATAGACAGTAGGTCATCCCCGATGTAATGTCTGCCTCAGATGGTTGGTTGTTCTTATGCCGAGTGTCAGCTCGAAGGAGCTGCGGCTCGGGTTTGCGTACTTGGAGTACGTGTGGGGTATACGGTATGTGTTACCGCGGTTACCCTGGGTGGCATCATAATGATTTTTAGAATGTGTAAAATCATATGGTATTCTCTAAGCATTCGCTTACCTTTTAGTTGTTGAATTTTTACAGGAAAAGGGAAGTCTACAGCTGGACCATCTAGCTAGGAAATCTATTGAAGTATTTGAAGATTTCTACCGTTTACTTTGGTATTTGGTTTATGAAAATTTTGTTGTAATGAATTTGGGATAATGTATTAATTTGAGTTGGTAGACTTAGACGTGTAACCTTTGTAGCACCGTAGGGTGTTAGACTCTGTTGTAATACTTTTATTTATGTATTTTGCTTCCGCACTATTATTAAGCTATCAGATCATTATATATCTGTTTGGTGGTGAATAATCCTGGGTGAATGGTAATTGGTGGTTAATGTGGCAAGGGTGTCACAAGAGTGGCACGAAAGAAAGGGAGGATTGAAGGTAAATGAATGATGTCAACATCTCATCAAGAAGCTGCAAATCCAGGTAATCTAAGACATTAATATTGAAGTTATGAACAAATTTTTGTTTAAATAAGGCATTGTAGTTGATTCGTATCTTCGTCTCATGAATCACACTTATATATTTATATTAAATTTTTTTGGGTGAATTTCGTTGAAATGATTAGTTGTTTCCGCAAACTGTAGTATATCTTAGAGACAGTGACTTAAGTCTTAACCTCATATTTTGAAACCCTAATTGATGTAGCGACTTCTAATAATGGATTTTGATTTTGTTGGGTGATTGTATAATAGGAGAACATGTCACAGTGGATAAGTCGTGATAATTGTATATTCAGGATTTTGGTTAATTTGGATTATTGTTTGTTATTTGATATCTATGCTTTACTGGTTCTTATGTATTTGGGGACAGTTTGTACTGGGATGTTGAAATTAGTTTGTTTGTTGGAGCTGATTTGAAAATTTGATCCTTTATTGTAAATTGTTACACAAAGAGTATGTGTTTGGTTGATGTTGAAGTTAAAGTTGATTTGATTGCAAGAGAAACTGATAAAAAATTTCCCTTTCTAGATGAATTTCGTCAGAATTTCCGATGGTTGTTTTGGATGTACTTGTGCTAATTTAGAGAAAATTTTAAAAGTCCCATTCCTCTCTTTTCATGAGCTTCCAAAAGCATGTAATTACTTTCTATTTCAATTCTATTTTTGTGTTTATGAAGAATGACTAAATTATTTGTATGGTTAACTCAAATTCTTTGATCATCAAGATATTAGTTAATTGGAATTTTTTGTTTGTAAGTTGAGTACTTGAGTTGGATTTATGAATTGGTACGCGCTGTAATGTATTCTAATGTTATATTTTAATTAATTTGAAAATTTTGTTCGTAACTTGAAGTGAAGTGAATTTGTAGGTTGGTACTCATTACCACCTACTGACAGAATTTTATATTTTCATGTTTTTGGATTATGATTTAAAGTGTCTTCTTCTCATCTCATACATTGTAATGTATTCTAATGTTATATTAATTTGAAATTTTTTTGTCATGTTGGAGTTAGGTTAAGGTGGGATTCACAATAGGTAGTCGGTACAACTTTTGGTATGAATTTTGTAGGGTGTTCGGCCATCCTGTACATTGTAAGATCAACTTGGTGGTCAAAAGGTACTTTTGAGTTATATGCTTATTAAACTTAAAATTGTTTAAGAGTAGCGGCGATTTGTGGGGAATGATGATGAATCTACACACTGATGATTATTTACCTGGAAGAATGCTCAAATGAAGGAAGTTTATAATTTTATTGTTTTATCATGGTTATATACTTATTAGACTTAAAATTGTTCAGAATTTTATTTACCGGGAAATTACTTCTTCATCCACTCTTTTTGGGAATCTATTCAACATCATCACAAAACTTTTGCCGACTTTCATTATATCATCTTTTGTAATGTAATCATGACAAACCTGCTACCGGTTACATATATAATATGCGATGTTATGACGCATTTGAACGAAGCATTTTTCTGGTAGTTTGCATCATGTATAAGCTTGCATTTAATATATATACATACATACATGTATGTGTGTGTGTGTGTTTAACAAAAACATATTATTTCCGTCCTGTTGCATCGTGTGGGCATTATATCTCGTTACGTTTAAAGTGGCCCTTTGTTTTGAGGAATTTCTTTAAGGTTTCTAAAAATTATTTTTTTGTTGGCTTTTGATAGTTGAATGTTCGTTCATATTTTATGTGATCCAGAGTTTATAATCATTTTTGTTTGTGTCTATGCGTAATTAACAAAGCATTAGATTATTTCTTAAATTCCATTTAATTCGTTTAACGCTCTCTAATTTTCAATTGATTTATTGAATCTGTGTATTATAGTATCAACTTTTTAGGTCATTCACTCAAGTAGTTGTCAAGATCGAGATCTTACCTAGGATCGTTTTTGTCTCTGCATGATCGGGATCGTAGGATCGGGATCGGGATCGTAAGATCCTACCACAAAATCCCACTACTTCTAAAGAAAATTTCTAGGTACCATAATTTGTGATTGTATATTATAAATTAGGGTAGGGTTAACGTGAGGATTGTCATTAAAATGAAGACGGTGAGAACCAATGAAATTACGACATCTCATCACTATTAATTTGAACTAGAAAAAGAAAAAATTTAAATTAGGCAATCAATTCATGACTTTCTCATTTACCAAAATTACACACACACTTTCTCATTGAAGATTCATGACACTGCTATGATTCACAATACCATCGATGATTCACACCATTATTGTGGTTCACCACATCACTGATGATTCGCGATACCGTCATGATTCACGACACCACCGACGATTCACAATAAATATAAGGGTATGATCCACGACTCAAACATGTATGATTCACGACTCAAAAATGTGTGATTCACGACATTGATGATTCACAATTAATACAAATATTCGGTTCACAACTAATTGTTCACACAATAAACAATGATGATTCATAAGAAATATTGAATCACATTCGTGTGTGATTCTTCATCCGTTAAATTTAGAGAGAAAAAGAGAAAGTGAATTGTTTGGAGGAAAGAGAATGATTGATTAATTTAATTTAAATTTAAATTAATTAAAATGGATGACATGTCAAATTATTATTTAATCTTACCATCTTCATTTTCAGGACGTTTCTCATTTGATCCACTCCATTATAAAGTAATTATATAACACTTCAAAAAATATATATACAATAAATATAGAAACAACGTACATTCATGTTTAAAATATTTATGGTCATCTAGAAAAAGTCTACCAATCATACATCATATAATTTGATTCACTATCCTAATGGGTAAAACGATTGCATCTAGGTAAATTGTTGGATCGAATCAGTAAACGATCCCACGGGAACCCAGTTAAAAGAGTTCGGACCGAGTAAAAAGTATGATCGGGTCGATGACTGATCCTGCGAACGATCCTACGTCCGATCTTGTTATAAAACGATCCTACACCGATCATGCTCGAATCACTTGGTAGGAACAACCATGCACTCAAGGAATTATTAAGTTAATGTATTAATATTTTTTTTAAAATCAATGTGATTCGAAATTAGAGAATTAAATATCAAATCACGGACCAATGATTGTATCAACATTTAAGAATCAAGTATTAAACCACTGAATTAACGATTGTATTAAAGTATAAGAATCAAAAATTGTATCAAGGTATTAGAATCAAAGGTTGTATCAAAATCGTATCCAAATTATACTTAATCAACGATTGTATCAATGTAAAAGCATCAACGATTGTATCAACGTATAAGAATCAAGAAATGTATCAATAACCAATTTTAAATCAATTAAACGACCGAATCAGTTAAAATCATTGTTTATATTACTAAATCGATGTAAGTCATTGAATCAAACTTGTATTTATAACTGAATCATCGTTTTTGTCGGTAATTGATAAAAAATAAAAATTGAAATAAATTTGGAAAGTTTCTTATTTGCTTAGGTGGTACGTATTTACTATTTAAGGAAATGTAAGAAAATGATTTGGTGTGGTGAGGTGCATGATACAAGATTAAATGGAAGATTAAGATTTCTTCTCATCCTTCTCAACATAAAATTTATTCTCACGAGATCCATATATATATATATATATATATATATATATATATATATATATATATATATATATATATATATATATATATATATATATATATATATATATATAGGATGGATCAAATGAGGACCGTCTTTAAGAAGAAGACGGTAAGAACCAAAGAAATAATGGCATGTAATCAATATTAATCAGTTACCTTAAAGGGTATTTTAGACATTTATACAACTAAAAATTAAATTAAAAAAAAAAAAGAAATTCATTCCCTATCCAAATACACATGGATTCAAAATCAATATTTTCCATCATTCTCTAACCTACCTAACTTATCAAGTTCTTTCTCTCTCCTCTTTTGCTTTCTCTCCTATTCAAAGTCGACGGCCAACCATTTGAAAAAGCCGACCACCATGATTTTTTACACATGGATTCAAAGTCGATGTTTTCCGTCAAATAATATGGTAGGGTGGAGCACATACCCTCCGCCTTCATAAACCGTGTACTGTTGTCGTCGTGAATCGCTTGCTTGTTCAGTGAACCGCTGCTTGCCTCCTCCTCCATCTCCTCCTCACTTTCTTGAACCGTGAACCGGCGTTCTCCGTGAACACTGTAACTCGTCGTGAACCCTCCGTCCGTCCAAAACCCTCCGCCTTCGTGAACTGTGTACCGCCGCTGTCGTGATTCGATTGTTTGAACCGTGAACAGTTGCTTGCCTTCTCCCCTCCTCTTCATTTTCTTGAATCGTGAACCGCTGTACAGCATGAACAGTGAACCGTCACTCGCCCTCTATCCGTCCATAACCCTCCGCCTTCGTGAACCGTGTACCACTGTCGCCCCCGTGAATCACTTGCTTGAACCGTGAACCGCCACTCGTCTCCTCCTCCTTCTCACTTGCTTGAACCATGAACCGCCGTGAACAGCTCAAAGTCTAAACCGTCCGCCTTCGTGAACCGTGTATCGTCACCGCCATGAATCGGTTACTGGAACCGTGAACGGCCGCTCGCCGTGAATAGTGAACCGCTGCTCACCATGAACCCTCCGTCCGTCCAAAACCCTCCTCCGTAAAGTTTTCTCCGCTTCCTCCTCACTCTCAGTGGTTCAATTTAAAACCCAATTAAAAAATCTTCCCTCTTCATTAATTACTTGCGTATATTTCCTAAAAATAGAGAAGGTGCATGATTACGAAAATACCCCTGAAGGTATGTCCAACTTGTACAAATGACCTATTAATTTACAAAATCGTCACCTTGAATTCTATTGGTTCATTCACAATTTCTGACGATTTCATTGGTTCTTATTATCCTTATTTTAAGCACGGTTTTATATATATATATATATATATATATATATATATATATATATATATATATATATATATATATGTATATGTATATGTATATGTATAAAGAGGAAATTGCGCAAAAAACCTCTAAGTTGGATCATTTTTGCGATTAAAACCCTCAACCATTTTTCATTGCGCAAAAAACCTCGAACTGGTTAAAACTTTGTAAATTTAGGCTTTCTTTCAAAAAATCTGACTTGCAACCGATTTAGCCGGTTGCAACTTGATGACGTGTAAAACTTTTAAATAGATTTTTGCGTAAAAAAACCTCCAACTTGATTAGTTTTTTCAATTAAAACCCTGAATCATTTTTAATTTGATAAAAAACCTTCAGCCAACAAAGATATTTAAAATTAAGTCTTCACTGATTGCATTTTGATAACATGGATATTTATTAAACTTTTATTTATCAAACAAAGAATTCATTTCCCAATGAAACCTCCACCCTCTAGGCTAGCGAACCTCATTGTTCTGGCTGATCATATTCAGATGCTAAAATGGAATATAAATAAATAAAATTGAACATAAAGCTGAACCTAAAAATGCAACTCGTGAACACAAAATGAAATCGATTCTATCCGCACAATTGAAGTTAAAATTTAAGATTAAACGGCAAAAGTTAATCGAACATATATACATAAAATAAACAACACTGAACATAAAGAGGAGATAGAGTAATCGGAGTTGCCGGCGATAGAGAAAAAGAGAAAAGGTATATATTATTGTTGGTTAGAGGTGAGAAAAATATAGTTAAGGGTTTTAATAGAAAAAGTTACCAATTTCGGGGTTTTTTATGCAAAAATTCAGTTTATGAAATTACACATGTAGTGCCACAAAAAATGGTTAGGGGTTTTAATCACAAAAATGATCCAACTTTAAGGTTATTTACGCTATTATCCCTATATATAAAGATTTCTTGTTCTTCTAGATTTTAAATTATTACGTAGCATTAAGAATTTAGGGTTTAGGTTGTACAATAATGTAACATCCTTTTTTTTATTTAACTTAATTTAGTCCAATATGTAAGTTATATTTTACAAAGTATTGTAATTTTATTAAAAGTTATATATGAAGGGGTTAAATTATTAATTATTGAAAGTAGGACGAATTTCATATATACCCTTCCTAAAGTTCATAAAATCGTATATATATTCAACTTAAAATTTTAATATCATATATATCCCTCCTAAACTTTATAATTTCACATAAACCCAACTTATGTTATTAATTTCACATATATCCTTTTAAAACATCATTAATATCATACATACCCGAATTAATATCATAATTATTTTGTAAAACTTTACTATATGAATTGTTGCTCTTTAAAAAATTAATATTAAAAATATAATTATTGCAAAACTTTGATTTGTCTAAAAAAAATTGACTTCTTTACTAATGAATAAAAAATTAAATTACTAATAATATACAAATTTCATCCGGTAATTTTAATATTAAAATATATTCTTGTTACTAATTATTTAACAAATTATTATAAAAATGGGTTTTAAATACATAGGATATAATATATATATATATATATATATATATAATATTATTTAAATTGATGTTTATATGCTTCTTTTGGATTCAACACTGTGTTCATGGACATAGTGACAGGCCGCCTATAAAACAGCTAAATTAGCCTTAGTTAACATCAATTGATGTTAAATATATGTTAGAAATAGTTCATTTCTTGTTTCTTGTTGATTTTAAGCACATTGTACAAAGCGACCAAGAATCAAATTTAGAAGAAAACTGGAATTTCTGAACCACAACTGTAGAATTTCGGATTTGAGCTAGGTCCAAGATTTGACAAATTTTGGACTTCAACTGAGTCTGAGATTTAGCAAAGCTCGGAACATAACTAGATCAGAAATTCTTACTTCGAAATCAGCAATTTAGCCAAGTATAAAGTGGCAAATTTGGAGTCAAGGGGTCCGAGATTTAACCATCTCAAAGAACTATTGAGTCAAAGATTGGTAAATCTCGAAGGTAGACCAAGTCCGAGATTCCCTAAATCTTATATTTAGGCTAAGTCCGAGATTTAGTACTGAAATTCCTAAATTCTCTTATATATATCCGCTCATAAATCAAATCATAATGCACATACAGGTCAACTAGTAGTCAAAAGTCATAATTAAATGCTATAAAGCCATAGAATAACATAATAAAAGCTATTTAAAACTTATTAAAGTACCAAAGCCAGAATTGTCAAAGTCAAATATAGTTAAGTGTCAAAGATAAAGTCTTAGCCGTCTTCTAGCCTAAGTCAATCAGAGCATAAGTCATTAAAGCCTAAGAAAGCAGCAGTTAAAAACTTAAAACATAACCTAAAGCCAACATAAAACTACTTAAAGCTTGCCAACCTTAAAAGTAAAGCATAAAATAGCTCAGCCGTAATACAAAGATTGTGAGTTATATATTAATTGATTTCCATGATTTATTTATAAAATTGTGACATTTACTGAAGCTTATCTTTCTTTGAACTTTTAACAGTCCAAACCAACCCGAGACATGATATTGTCCGCTTTGTCAAAGGCGGCACGATTTTGTTTCTAAAAACCAAGCCAAAGGCCCACCCCAAAACGCGTCTTGGTGGATAGAGACAACATCACCCTTATATTGGCATATTAGTTTCTTCTCTCCACCGATGTGGGATATTACAATCCCTCCCCCATGGTAACACGGCGTCCCCGCTGTGCACATCAACCTGGTGTCTGGCTCTAATACCAACTTTAACAGTCAAAACCACCCGGAGACAAGATATTGTATACTTTGACAAAGGCCGCACGGTTTTGTTTCTGGAAGCCAAGCTAAAGGCCCGTCCCAAAACGCGTCTTGGTGGATTGAAACAACATCACCCTTATATGGCCTATTATTTTCTCCTCTCTACCGATGTGGGATGTTACAGAACTTCTTAAAAGGTAGAATGAGCGATGATACACATTATGATAAAGTGTTGACAAAGTTTAACATGATAGCATATTGTTTTATCAATTGTTTTCTACAGCTTCAGCAACTACTTGCTATCATTACTTGTTTATATACTAATTGTGTTTAGCTCATCTGGTATGAGGGTGATATGTAAGTGTGAAGTCACGAGTTTGACTCTCGTCGGAGGCAAATTTGAATTTAGGTGGTGAAAGTAAGTCTAAAAGTCTGAACTTGGGGCAAATGAGTAGTTTAGAAGTATGAGTATGTTAATTTGTCGTTCAAAATTTTTTTTACTTGTTTATCAACATTTATTGGACACAAATCACACAATGTTATCTTTAACTATCCTATTTGCATAAGTGGCAAGTAGATGAAACCTTGATTATTGCTATTAATGCAAAGCATACTCCAATGTTAATATTAACAATTTAAAATTTAAAGGAACAACAAAATCTTAAATGTTAAAAGACATTATTTTTAATTATTAAATATTATGATTATAATTAAAAAACTTAACGAGCTTAATGTTACAAATTTCAGTATTATATGATTGTTACGACCGTAAAAAAGTAAAAATAGTTACATTCTTTTACAAGTAAATATAACAAGAACGTTTAAAATTTAAAGATTAACATTATAAATATCGAAAAGAATGAAAAATCAATACTATAAAATATAAATTATTAATAAATAAATTATTGATATTATTCTTAAAAATATAATATTTAGTTACTATATTTTTACATTTAACACTTTAATTTTAATCCATGTGGACACCTCCTAAAGTTCTTTGGAACCAAAAAAGTCGAAAATGTTCTTTTCCCAATCCAAAAGCCAACGTTTAAGATACCGTACAACCCCTTGAAGCACAAACACCACACAAAACCACGTGTAATCGCCATTGTTACAGCTCTGTTTGATTCTCTCTGTGACAAAATCCCTTTCTTCGTCGTCTACTCCATGTGAATATGTGATCTTTCTCCTTCACATAATCATTTGTCACCATTTTCTGCACTAATTTCCATGTCTGTGTGCTGTGGAGTTGAATGTTTTCTCGCAATCGGATGTCTCCGATGGGCCTGGAAACGATGCACTTACGTCGGCGGCGACGACAGTGCCACCTGGCCACCAGCTACTGCCGAAGAATTCGAATCTGTTCCACATCTCTGTCGAATCATCCTCGCCGTATACGAAGAAGATCTTCACAAACCTAAGTTCCCTCCGCTTGGTGGATACCGTTTAAACCCTAATTATGTTTTCAAACGTGTTACCTACCAACAAACTCAAGGCCGAGCTCCACCGTACCTGATTTACCTAGATCATGACCGCCGTGAAATCGTGTTAGCAATTCGAGGTTTGAATTTGAGAAAGGAAAGTGATTATAAGCTGTTATTGAACAATCGATTAGGTATGCAGATGTTTGATGGAGGATATGTTCACCATGGATTACTGAAATCGGCTGTTTGGGTGTTGAATGAGGAATCGGAGGCTTTGAAACGCTTGTGGTTGGAGAATGGATCGTGTTACAAGATGGTGTTCGTCGGACATTCTCTTGGCTCCGGCGTGGCAGCATTGATGACGGTGATCGTCGTGAATCATAGGGATATGCTCGGTGGGATTCCGAGGGATATGGTGAGGTGTTTTGCTCTTGCTCCGGCGAGGTGTATGTCGCTCAATTTGGCGGTGAAGTATGCCGATGTTATTTATTCAGTTGTCTTACAGGTAATTATGCTACAGTTGACTCAAATTAGTTTTGCCAATTATAGTCATCTACCAAAAATATACCGATTAATGTAAATTGTTATAATCGTGAAAAATTGATAGTTTGCTATAATCATGAATTTTAGTAAGAAATGTTGCTAATTCTTGAGGTTATCCCTTAAATTTACTCAAATTAAATACTTAATTGCCTAGTTTGAAGTTGAATACTTGAATTTAAGTATCTTTTGCTAATCATTTTGTATGAAAATTGTAGTTTAAAAAATAGGAATTTAAGGTGTGTTTGCATAAATTGAGTATGATTTGGTTTAAGAAAACTGATTATTGGGATAAATTGAAGATTAGTTCACTACCACTGATATTTAGGAAGTTGTAATAATCCAATAATCAGATGTTTGAGGGTTTGACAATGGACATCGTTGGGTAACAAAAATTGGTATAAATTTGATTATGCATTGCGAGGATTATTTTTCGCTCAATCTGTTAACAATAATATCATTAAAGAAAATCATCTTTTTAAACTAGCTTTTGTTGTATACATTACAATTGTAAATCGTACCCAACTTACAAAAGATATTGCCTGGTGCAGATAAGGTCATACGACTCTAGCTGTAACTCGATTGACATTCCGGTGTTTCTCTGATTTTTGTATAGGATGATTTCTTACCAAGAACAGCCACTCCATTGGAAGATATATTTAAGTCCATTTTCTGGTAAAATCGCAAAAATTAGGCATTTTTGCGTAATGGGTTGTTAAAATTACGTCTTAAATGACGGGCTTTTGGTTGTTTCAACAGCTTGCCGTGTTTAATCTTTTTGGTTTGCTTGCGGGACACTTTCATACCCGAAGGTAGGAAGTTAAGAGATCCACGAAGATTATATGCGCCGGGCCGAATTTATCATATTGTCGAGAGAAAGTTCTGCAGGTACAGCAGCTTAGGCCTGATTTACATGTTTTAGTGTAATCGTCGTTTGGGCCACTGACTGAACTCGTGATCGCTTTGTAAACAGATGTGGGAGGTACCCTCCAGAAGTCAGAACCGCAATTCCAGTTGATGGTAGATTTGAACATATCGTTTTATCTTCGCATGCTACAGCTGATCACGCAATCATCTGGATTCACCGAGAAGCTGAAAAGGCGTTAAACGTAAGTGAAAAGGCATTTTCGCAATACGTTTTTGTTATTTTCCCGAATAACTGACTTGTCTAACCATAGTACATTGCTTTTCCTTGCAATACTAACCATCTTTCTTGCAAATATGGCTAAGCAAGAATTAATACCCGTTTGATCATTGTTACGAATTGATCATTCTATGCTTTATTACTTGTAGTTTTTAGTTTAACAAATTTTTTGATTTATCGTATTTTTTAAATTGTTAATTAAAGTTTAATTGGTCAAATACTAAGGGGCGTTTGGTTTGCGGATTTCCTGGAATTCACTGAGATTTGCATTTAAAATCTTGTGTTTGGTTTGTAGATTTCCGTAAGGATTTGTTAAATCCCTTTATTCTTTATTATTTAAAAACCCAGCCTTCCCTTAGGATTTTATATCTCAGTTACATTGCATTTTTTTAGATTAGCATATTTTTACTAAAAGATAATACAAATTTTTTGATAAAATACAGACAAATGCAAATGATGCATAACGCAAATCCTTTGACAAAATGCAAATTACAAAAAAAAAATATATGTGAACCAAACGCCCCTTAATTATGTGATTAAACATTAAAGAAACATGATTTCAAATTTAGGTTTATCGTCATTTTTATTTTATCTCAAATTTGATATTATTTAGTGTTTGGCTTTGGTTATGTACAACTGTTAAGTAATTTTAATTTATCATAATTATTGTATATTATTAGTTTTAGTTAATTTAGATTTATAATTTCAAATATTAACTATATTGTTGAACATTTTAAGCCAATGTATCAAAGGAATATATTATATTATTTTTGGTTTATTTTAATCTTTAATTTAGTATGATTTTTTATATATCGTAATTTTTAATTTATTGTAAAATCCTCACATTTTTTCTATCGGATATTTGTGCAAAAACCCTCAAGTTGATCTATTTTTGTGATTAAAACCTCCAACTATTTTTCATTGCACAAAAAACTCTTAACCGACAAAATCTTACCGAATTGGGATATTACTAGTCGTAACCAATTGAAAATCATAGGCTATCGTCGACAAGTCATCATTGATCACCAGAATTTCGTCGAAAAAGTAGATTCAATCATAAAACACAGACAAATGAGTTTGCTGGAAAAAATGTTCGTCAAAGACAAAGGATTGGTCAACAAATTACAGCCGTTTATTAGGTTGCAAGTCGTTTTTTTTAAACCTCATTTTGATAAGTTTTAGTAAGTTGAGAGATTTTTGTGCAATGAAAATCACTGAGGGTTTTAATCACAAAAATGATCCAACTTTATGGTTTTTTACGCAAATATCCCTTTTTTAATATGTTGCAACTTCAATATCATAAATCATCCGCATAAAATACATCATTTTAGATCCGCTGCAACGCATGGGCAACACAACCCTTCTTTATATATGACGTTTTACATATTGTGAAGATACTCTAAAATTTTCGCAGTTAATGAAGGAAAAGAGTTCAGAAACAATTACGAGCGCACCAAAAGTACAAAAATTTGATAGGCTGCAGTCGCTCGAGAAAGAACACAAGGATGCGTTAGAAAGAGCCATCAGCCTCAACATACCTCACGCTGTCAGGACAACTGAAGATGAAGAGGAAAACGAGCCTCGAGAATCATCATCAATCAATATCCAAAAAGAAGAAGAAGAAGAAGAAGAAGAATCTGCTGAGAAATTGCCTCGTAGTCCTGTGCGTGAAAGTGGAAATACTGCGAGTACAAAACCAATATCAGGGCGAAAAAATTGGAATGATTTGGTCGAGAAACTGTTTGAACGAACCGATTCAGGTAAGCTAAGATCAAAGAAAGGTATAAACGCTCCCGATTTACAGTGATACCAATGTTTGTTTTGGCTAATTTGAGCTTCGGAAATCCGATTTTTCGTATAGTTTCTTTTATTGATTTATTCTTTTGGTGTGGGGGTTGGTGTGCTTGTTAAAGAAGGGGTTTAGCCTGGAGAACCAGGAAACCTGTTGTTATCCTTGAATGAATACTTCAATTCTGCAGCAGTAGATTTGTGTTTTCTATATAACAGTCATACATCCAATCATCGATATATTCGAGAATCCTTCGTAAGAGAGATCGTATCGATAAAATCAAAACCGAAACAGATAAGACCAGTGGTATGGTTGAAGGTTTTGATCATAAAAATGATTGAACTTGAAGATTTTTTGTACAAATATCCCAATCGAAAAACAAAAAATCGTAGTTGACGTGTTGGATGTGGATTGTCCTTAGAAAGTGAACCTATTTTTAAAAATAACTTAATTTTTAATATTTTAGTTACTTTTTATTGGTTATTAATATTGAAAAAACCTCACGGATTTTCATGGGTTTATGGATTAAGTTTTTTTTTTTAACGGCAAACTAATCTACTCTTACTCCTAAACTACTTTTTTGCCTCAAAATAGGACATTTAAACTTACTTTCACTACTTAATTTCAAACTTGCCTCCGACAAAAGTCGAACCCGTGACCTTACATTTACTTATCACCCTCGTACCAAATGGACTAAACATCATTGGTACCTGGACTTTTTTTAAGTGTTCAAGTGTTTAAATGACTAGACTTTTTTTTAAGTGTTTAAGTATCTGGACAATTTGTCTTATTCAAAACTATATACTTTTAAATTGCTACATGTTTAACCGGTAAACAATAATGGTTTAATATTGAAAACAAACAACTTTTTTTTTTTTTTCTATTTTCACGATTAAGTTATTGTACTTTCTTTTTCATTGTTTAAGTCACTGTATAATTTACCGATTAATGATCTGGTCTGCTAAACAAGTCAAATGTATAGTTTTAAATAAAATAAAATTTGTCTGGTGGCTTAAACACCCGGAAAAAAAAAGATATAATGGTTTAATCGATAAATCCATTTAATTTTGTAGGATTTTTTTTAGTATCAACCCCATTATATTTTCCTATATATCAATTATCATCGACCAATTTTTTTATCATTTCCAGTAATGATTAATGAACATGTCAACTTTTATCACTCATAAACTAATGTATTTTCATTTACAACTACAAACTAAGTATCTGCATATTAATGGCATTTAATTAGTTAGTGTGTATTAATCATAGTTGTAATTTAGTTTAATAAATCAGAAGTCCAATTAAAAACCAAATCGGAAAATCGAACCCAGAAAAACCAAAAACCAGACTGTTTGTAATATACAAAATCAGAAACTTTTGGTTTACATTCGTTCCATTTAGACCAAAAATTGACCATAACGAACACATGCTCACCCCTAGCTATGATATTGTCATTCATTCAACTAAGTTCACCACTTTTAACCCTAGGATGATAAATCCATTGATTATATTGTAATACTTGTGCATAGGGCTACTATCAACAACTTGCAAAGGGTTTGAAGAGTAACTGTATACATAACCAGGGTCATTAAAAGTGAAAGGTATACTAACATTTTCCAAACTCATCTTTCTGTACATCTCAGCGTCACATCAGTTTTTCTCTCTCCACCTTTCTAACATGAAAATACCCATCATTTTAAACATTTTCATCTTTCTTAATTTTTTTTAAATAAATTCATTTTAATTAACAAAACAATTAAAACTAAAATAATTAATTTCATAAATATTTAAAAACTATTACATAATAAAATTAAAAACTACACAATTAAAAAATACGAATGTCAAAATAAGAATCTGAAATTATGAACGTAAAATACGAGACTAAAATATTAATAAAACAATTAAAACTAAAATATTTTAGAAACTGAAATTACTTATGAAACAACAATTACGAACGTAAAATACGAAATTGTACGAACGAAACAACAATTACGAAACTAAAAATAAAAAATACAAACATTTACGAAACTATAATAAGAAACAACAATAAAAATAAAAAGTTTATAAAACTAAAATTTATATATATATACATATATATATATATATATATATATATATATATATATATATATATATATATATATATATATATATATATATATATATATATATAGGGACGAGTTCAATGGAAAACCACTATGCATCTGAAAACTACGGAAACCTACGCATACCGTCCGATTTGGTGCATTTCATGAAAAACGTGGTGACATGATCGTAAATAAAGTGATGCATCATGCGTGATTTTGATGCGTCACGCGTGGAATTTGATGCATTTGTGGTGGTGCAATGCGGTTTTTCACAAGTTTTCAGGTGCATTGTGGTTTTCATTGAACTCATATATATATATATATATATATATATATATATATATATATATATATATATATATATATATATATATATATATATATATATATATATATATATGTATATATATAGAAGTGAGTTCAATGGAAAATCACTATGCACCTGAAAACTATGGAAACTACGCATACCGTCCGATTGGGTGCATTTCATGAAAAACAGGGTGGCATGATCGTAAATAAGGTGATGCATCACGCGAGATTTTGATGCATCACGCGGGAAATTTGATGCATCACGCAGAATTTTGATGCATCACGCGGGGAATTTGATGCATTTGTGGTGGTGCAGTGCAGTTTTCACAAGTTTTCAGGTGCACGGTGGTTTTCCATTGAACCTCCCTATATATATAGGAGAGAGAGAGAGAGAGAGAGAGGACTGTTTGATAATTGAAAAAAAGAAGGAATAGAAGGGTGAAGGGAGAGGGGCCATGCGGGGAGGAGAAGCCGCAGGGGCTTCAGTATACCGCACACCCTAAGAGTGTGGCATACCCACCCTGCTGGGCCAGCGGGGTTGCCACCTCAATTTTCCTCGTCGGGAACATCGTCCCCGCCCATCGGCTTTTGGAATTTTTTTTTTGTTTTCTTCTTCAACGGTCGTTTGACCATTTAATATATATAATATTTTTTTTCCTTTTTCTCTTTATAAAAATAACCATTTCATTCACAACAATTCCCCGGTGGCTTCCTGCTGATTTGGCAAGGCCGAAGCCTTGCGGCTTCAGTATACCGCACACCCTAAGAGTGTGGCATACCCACCCTGCTGGGCCAGCGGGGTTGCCACCTCAGTTTTCCTCGTCGGGAACATCGTCCCCGCCCATCGGCTTTTGGAATTTTTTTTTTTTTTGTTTTCTTCTTCAACGGTCGTTTGACCATCTAATATATATAATATTTTTTTTCCTTTTTCTCTTTATAAAAATAACCATTTTATTCACAAACAATTCACATCAAACCAAGCTCTAATTTTCCTCTCATCTTTCAATTCTCTCCAAAATCTCTCAACACATCAAGACCAAACCATATTTTACAAAATAGATTTGTACTCGACTTTGTCATCATCATCTGATCCGTACACCTCTTCGTCATTGTCATCATCATCAGAAGAAGAATTTGTGGTTTCATAATTATTAATTTCCAGTTGCATAACTGTATTTTTAATTTCTTGTAATTTTTAATATTTAGTTTCGTAATTTTTAATTTTAGGTTTCGTACTTTTTAATTACATTTATGTAACTTTTTTAAGTTGGTTTTTATAAAATTAAATATTCTAATTATTAGCTATAAATGGATTTTATTTTTTAATAAACAGTTAAGAAAAATAGAAAGTTGAGAATGGTGTCTATCTCCAAAGTCTTAGAATGGAAACGGTGAACAGAGAAAAGTTGATGTAACACTGAGATGTTTAAAATAATGATTTTTAGAGTGGTGGGTATACCCTCCCTTAAGTATCCAATTTTAGTTTTATGTAAATCATTCTTATAAGCTTAACAAGAGGTACTTATCTACTTTGTTTATTTTTATTTTTATTTTTTATATTTTCGTCTTTCAAGCAAACATTTGGATTTGGGGATTTTTCAATCTTTCAGGTAATGGGTTCTTTTCATTTCAATTTAGGGATTTGTTTTCTATTCTTTCAATTCTAGGATTGTATTTCGAACCTAGATCATCCACATACTAGTGTTCGTGTATGTGTTTTTTCTCAATAATTATATTTACTTACTAATTATCCCTAATAATTAATTAGGTTTTTGAGGTAGGCAATACCAACCGTACAAGGCCTTCGAATTGTTATGACATCACCGATCGTTTATTCTTTCTTGTGCAATATGAAAACGTCAAACCCTTAGTTTTTAATAATATTTTTAATGAACACATTTTGCTTTACGTTACTTTTTTGGATGTATAATTATACCATTATTTGTATTAGTAATATTTTCTATACGTTAGAAATTTTGTATTTAGAGACCTATTTTAAATCTATAGCACAGGACCCCTAAAATTCATAAAACGACCCTGAGCATCGGGTCCATTAAGAAACAACACTACCATGCTATATAAGTATATAACCCTCTTGATCAAAGTACACTACTAAGTTATATATAATTTACACACCAATATTAGAATGTAGGGTTGTGCAGATACAAAACTAGACCGCAAAACCGACAATCCAGGACCATGTTTGGTTTTGGACCGTTACACATCCCACAGAAAGACTTTCATAAATTGTAGATAGAATATAAAGCTTTAATTCCTAAATTGGAAAACTGAAGACGACAACTTTGGTAGTACTTATCAAAGCATGAAATAACCACAATTTTGCAAGCATAAAACCAGATATCGTTACAAGACACTACAATTCCACTCTTGCAGACACTTTCGACTTGAAGTTAAGCAAATAGTTTCAAAAGCCGACCAAAACGGAAAGAAATCTCGCATAAGCTTTTTGTACAGCTAATATCACTACGTCTATCTTGGTTTCCAAACCTCAGGTCCAGAAAGAATCAAGTCTGCATTGCATGATAGTTCTCCAGCTCCTTGTCAAGTTCGTCAGCTGACTTGTCAACTGCTGCCTTCTTCCCTCGACCACCACCACGACCACGACCACGACCTCCACCACGTCCACGGCCCCCACCCACACCACCACCACGCGCAGTCTTTATACCACCACGGGCTCTCTGACTACAATGCACAAAGCAACACATACATTATCACACATAAATCGTCACAAAAGCTTTATGGTAACAATAAGGAGGGTGCTCGGGATTGCTTATCAGCTTCAAAAAGCAGGATTTAAAGCCCACATTTTGTAAAAGCAGCACCAAAGCTGCTGCTACAAAATGGCATTTGAAGGGGGAAAAGGTGCATAATCATGTTTTAAAAACCCAATGACAAACACTCCATTTGTGTATACAAAAACACAAAACACATAAGCTGACAAGCAGGCTCCAGAACACAATCCGAAATACCCCTGAAAAAATTGGCAGAATTCAATAAGCACCTACCCAAATGCACGATTAAAGGGAGCAGCTCCTCTTCCACGACCTCCTCCAGGCCTGCAAAAAATTATGTGTGGACATATTAGCAAAGAAATATCTACGTAAATGAGAAACAAAAACCAAAACATTAAAGGCCACAAATATAAGTAAAAGAAGGATGTCAAATATAACATACATCATCACAACCGTCCTCTGTCCATTTACTCCTCCAACCACATTCACACGAGGTGCAAGAGAAACCTCTAACTTGGAGCCTACCATTTCGATCTTCATTGGCTTTCCATCCAACTGTACGTTATTATAACGTTTAAGTGCTTGAAATGCATCACTTCTTCGAACAAATATTACTTCTGCTGTTCCCTGCAACAGAATAGAAAAAATGTCAACACCACTGAAAATGTTGAACGCCTAACTTGTCCTGTGAATTCGAGAAATTAGATACTTACATTTGGACGGCCACTTTTGTCATAATGAATTGCATATCTCTTCAGCTCCCCGATTTCAGAAAACAGTTCCTGAGTTTCAAATCAATTGCCAAATAACTTCAAGAGAAGTTCATAAGAACAAGACATAACCCATATATAAATACATTGCTGAAGTTGTACCCTTATATCTTCATTTGTCACTCCAATGTCCAAGTTGGAGACATACAATTTTGCATCATTATCCAATCCTGGTAGACCTGCTGCTTTCAGGCTCTCTTCCAATAAATCACGCTGCCAAGGCATGTTCTTGGGTCTGCGAAAAGACTGGTGCGAGCATACCAGAAAAGATCCAGGTTGGGACAAATACACGTCAGCATAATACCATAACATAAGAAATTCACCATTCTTCATGAACTAATCAACTAGCATGTCGTTTTCAAAATAAGGAATGAATCTGGAGATTCAAAAATTGAAAAAGATGACGTATCTTAACATTGATATAAATCAAGCTACGAGTAACGATGATTGGGAGTCGAAGACTAAACCCACTGCATAAAAACATGTGCTATTGTACAGGAGGGAGCTCCAGTTCTGAAGTTCAGTGAAGCAATCTCCTTTGCAAAAACGCCATGTACTAGAACAGTAACTGAAAATCTCACCCATGAGAGATTCCAAATATAGCAATAGGATGCATCATGAACTCCCCTTCCAAACAACCAGTAATCACTAAATTAAAGCGACCACGAGTAAATAGTAATGATCAGAGACGGGTATAGGATAGCCCCTGATTTCTTAATAGATGATAAACTGTTGAGAACTCAATCAGTTTTGTAATTGGAAGTAGTGAAGCCCCTTTACATGAACACAGAACTTCCGATTTCATCAAGTAATTTGTCGAAAAATCCTGAGAACAACTCATAATCAGGATATCCATGAACATCATAAGAAGACAATTCTTTGTTGGTGGAGCCATTATGAACTTCTCCATGAACATTATACTGTCAAATACCCCTCATTTTTGAATTTGAAAAATAGATGTTAAGAGATCCTGAAGTTTGTGTTTCAAATCAGATTCTCAATCAAATGCATAAGATATCCATAATTGTGAGCTTGCCTTGGCAATAGTATAAGCTGATGGCCGAGCATTCACCCTGAGGGAACCTTTGCGAGGCGGCCCTGTGGATCTTCCCGTACCAAATGACCCTCCTTGGCCTCGTCCACGATGGCCCCTACCTCGCCCTCTACCCCTCTCAGTAGTGCGCCTGCTTTTAATCATATCATCAAGTGACATATCCAAAGATGCCATTGTAATGTAGACTCTGCAACCTTACTTTTAGAAACAAAAATCCTGCCAAAAAGAGAAAAAAAAATGAACAGTCAACTACCAACGTCTGTTTTCAATAATATCACCACATCGTAGCTAGTTCCAAAAACATGATTATTAAGTTGTCAAACAATGGGTAAAAATAACTATATTCTGACCCAAATCTTTCTGTTCATATATTTCGACTTTAACAAGTCTAGATAGTAAATACCGCAGCAACTGGAAGCATAAAAAGATTTAAAAAATCAAAAGCGAAACTTCCATTTATTCAACTAATGAATGTTAAACAGGCTCTTTATCACTGGCGTTCATATGATTAAATGACTAGTACCGACTGGTCTACCAAAAGACAGATCCAAATTCTCAAGTTCATAAAAAAAACCTAAATATGAATATATAAACATAAATAAGCTTCCACCTCAAAGATTTACACAAAGTTCAAGAAAGGCCATTCACAAAAAACAACATTAAAAATTCAAATACCTATGCCTCAACAGACCTATGCCTCAACAGATCATAAACAGAATAATACAATCGATTCAATAATCATCCTGCTCTGATCTACGATTCCGTATGTATAAACAATCAACAAGTTAAAGAGAATTACCTGATTTACAACAGATATGAAAGAAATCTCTGAAATTAGCGTACGGACTGCGACGAAGAACCGATTGCAGGAAAGGTATGCAGATAAGGAGAGAGGAGAGAGGATGATGATGAAAAGGAAGAAAGGGGCATACAGATTTTATGGCGATTGAAGGCAGAAATGGAAGAGATCTGAGAGGGGGATAGAATTAGGGTTTGATAAGGAAGCTCCTTTCCTTCGTTGATTTTTCGATTTGGGGAAAAAATAATGCAGTTTTGACTTTGTGACGAAGAAAATTGGGTAACACCGGATTCCGCGTTTGGGCCTTAATTGGGCCTTAATTTATTTGTCATGAGGTAGAAGTTATCTGCTATTTTAATCCAAGCGGAATCATATTCATAACTATACAATAAAAATTATCATTTTAAAAAGATTTAGATAAAAAAAATTAAACAGAAATATAAATTAAAGCAATGTGATTATAATGATATACAATCAAACTTTATAAAATATAATGTCAAATGTTATAACAGAAAAATGAAATAGTTATATATTATATACAAATAAAATAATTGGTCAGCTGAATATATGTCTGGTTAATGAATAATAATTTTGACAGTACTAAATTTTATATCGAAATGTAGATAAAAACAATGCGATCATAATGATATATTCGAATTTTTATAATATATTAGAAGTTAGGATTTATTATGAAAAAAAATATCAACATGTTTTTATGATTTTTGCGTTTTCGTCACTCAATGTTATTTTTTTCCAGAAAAGTCCTCAAGTTAATATTTTTTTAATAGTTTAATGAAATTTGACTATTAGAGCCCGATTATAATTGGTAAACCGGGTTTTTAAAAACTGAAAAACCGGGTTTCAATAGCCAAATTTCACTAAAGTAAAAAGAAAAAATTAACTTCAACACTTTCTTGGAAAAAAAATAACATGCACTGACGAAAGCGTAAGAAACGTGAAAACATGTTGGTTTTTCTCATAATAATCCATAAAAGTTATTATAGAAAAATAAAATTGTTATATATATTATATATATAAGTAATAAAATAAGTTAGCTGCGTACCTATCTGCTTGAGCTGTCTAACTGTCTGGTACACTGTTTATTGAAAAGTAACCATATTCGTAAATGAATATATTGATAATGTTATATTGTAAAAGAATATGTTTTTTTATGAATTACTAGTTTATTTAACTTTATAATATACAGATTTGTTTAAGTAATAAATTTTTTAATAAATTAAAAGTTTTAAAATAGTTATAAAATTTGATAACAACCGACACGAACCATAAATATTATGAGGCCAAAGGGAGTACCCACCCCGCGTTGGAGCGGCCTTGCCACCTAGGACCATCCCCGGCGGCTACCCCCCCCCCCCCCCCCTCGGCGGCCCTGCGAAATCCCTTCCCCGCCCGGCTTTCCCTCCCCGCTCCACCCCGCAGAACAGCTCCCTTCTTCCTTTTGTCTTTTTCCTCCCAAACGGTCAAATGACCGTTGTAATTTAAAAAAAAAAATTATTTAACCTAAATTTTTTACTCTATAAATATTTCACTCCAATACATTAAATCCTCACATCTTTCAATCTATACACTTTCAAATTCTCTCTTTCATTTAACCTAAAATTTTTTCCAATCATTCACAATTTTATTTTTATTGTGATGGAACCGTATACTACGTCTTCGTCGTCAAACTCATCAACCGAAGAGTCGTCGGAAGACGAATCTCAACATTATCAACAAGTCTTTGAATCATTTATAAATGCCAGCTCTCCGCAAATTAATCAACCTAGACGAAGAATTGCAATTCAGAGAGACCGAGCAGCTGCAAATGAACGTCTAATGCGCAATTATTTTATTCAAAATCCTCTCTATGGAGATGATATGCTCAGAAGGAGGTTCCGGATGCGCAAAGAACTATTCCTACGAATAGTTTACGATATGGAGCAACATTTTGAATATTTTACCTTGCGATGGGATGCTCGAGGTAGAAGGGGATTTACCGCGTTACAAAAATGCACATCTGCTATTCGGCAACTCGCATATGGCATGGTGGCTGATTCGATTGACGACTCTCTTTTTATGTCTGAAAGAACTTCGCGTGAAACCTTGCAATAATTCTGTGAGGGAATTATTCAGCTATACAGACGCAAATATTTGCGTAGACCGACTGAATCTGATGTTCATCATTTGTACGCGTTCCATGAAGCAAAACATAGATTTCGTGGAATGCTTGGCAACATCGATTGTACACATTGGGCATGGAGAAATTGCCCTACAGAATGGCGAGGACAATATATGCGAGGCGATCACCAATATCCGACAATTATGTTGGAAGCCGTTGCGTCACAAGATTTATGGATTTGGCATGCATTTTTTGGCGTCGCGGGTTCCAACAACGACATCAATGTGGTTAATCAATCACCAATATTCAACGACGTTTTAAACGGGATCGCACCGGTTGTTCCTTTTGTTATTAACGAAAATAGAATACAAACATGGGTACTATCTAACCGACAGGATCTATCCCGAGTGGGTTTTGTGAAAGTTTTTTCGTGTCCAACCGAAGACAAACGAAAAAGATTCAAGGCAGCACAAGAGTCGGCAAGAAAAGACATCGAACGAGCTTTTGGTGTACTCAAATCTCGTTTTGCTATATTAAACAACCCCGCACGACCATGGCACCCAAATAAAATTAGAAACATCATGTATGCTTGTGTCATATTACACAATATGATCTTAGAAGACGAAGGGTTCGCGATATGTTCATTTCAAGAAACCGAGCTTCCATCCAATCAACATTCCGCTTCCAATGAAGTATATCAAAATACGTTATTGGAAATTCGTAATCGGGAAACACACAATAACCTTCGCTCAGATCTTGTGGAACATATTGCACTTGCCCAAATACCAAATTTAGACGACTAGTTTGTATTTTTTTTAATGTTCATTCGTAATTTTAGTTTTTATTTATTGTTATGTATTTTTTTTATTTTAATTCGGTAATTTTTAATTTTTAGTTTATGTAATAGTGTTTAAATATTTATGAAATTAATTATTTTAGTTCTAGTATTTGTTTTGTTAGTTAAAATTAATTTATTTTAAAAAAATTAAGAAAGATGGAAAGGTATAGAAAGATGGATATTTCTTAGTTAGAAAGATGGAGAAAGGTGGGAAAAGGTGGAGAGAGAAAAGCTGATGTGGTGCTGACGTGTACAGAAAGATGGTTTTGGGGAAGATAGGTACTCCCTTCCCTCTGAAAGAGATTGTCACTTAATATTTATTTAAAAATTATAGATCACGGAATGAAAAAAATTAAAAAAAATTTAAGGAACATCCAGATAATGAATAGAAATGTATAATAAATCTTTAGATTTACGTATAACATAATTGAGATACAATAAATCTTTAGCTTTATTAATAATTAATATCAACCCTTAAAGATCGGAATTTTCGGTTTGTAACAGAATCTCTAAAACATGATAACTATAAATTAATTGAAATTAATTATACAAAAAAATGTTGATTACACGTGTCAATAAAGTTAGGGATAATTGTACAAAAAATCTCCAACTTGTCAGTTTTTTGTGATTAAAACCACAAACCATTTTTCGTTGCATAGAAAACCCTGAACTAACTAACAATCAGTAAATCAAGGTTTTATCAATGGATAATTGGCTGAAACCGGTTATTAATCCTACGTGGACCGGTAAATAACTTACGCGAAATAAATTTTATAGTTGAAGCTAGTTGTCAAGTATTACACATCTTTTAAACCCCCGTTGATACTTTTTAATTGTAATTTTTAAACGAGATTACATCATAAAGTGGGTTTAAATGATGTATAATAGTTGGAAACTGGTTTCAACAATTAAAATTTATTTAATGTAGGTTACTTATCGGTCCACGTAGGATTAAATAACTGGTTTCAACTGGTTACCCATGAAAAAACCTTGATTTACTGATTTTTAGTTAATTCGGGGTTTTCAATGCAACAAAAAATGGTTTGGGGTTTTAATCACAAAAAACTGACAAGTTAGGGTTTTTTGCGCAATTATCCCTAAAAGTTATGCCAATTGGCAGTTTAGTCTAATGTCAAGTGGTAATCTATTTACTTTTTTAATAGAATGAATAGATTGGTTTTTTCCATTTAAACGTCCTAGAGAACATTCGTTTGTTAGAAACCTACAAAAATGCATGAAAAACATGAAGAATGAAAAATCATTGATGCATACATACAAGCCATACACATATGAAACAAAAATCAAATCCAATTAGGAAATCGAGCAAATTGAATGAACACAAATCAAAATCTGATTTGAAACAAACAAACAAGTTATACCAAGCTGAAAGTAAAAAAATTATCTATGTCATTTTAAAATTTTATGTTAACTATGTTTATTATAATATCATGATTTTTAAATTAATATTTTATAAGATTTCAAAAAAATTATATATGCCATTTTAACATGAATGTTTTATCATTTTTGTAATAATATATTACTAGTTTATTACCCGCGTATTACGCGGATATTTTTAATATATATAAAATATAATAAATAAAAAGATAAAGATATAAATATTATTTTTTAAACAAAAGTATATAATATGATATTATTATTTATTATGACCTATTAATTTTGTATACTTCCAGATATATATGAAGATTAATTATTTTTTTATATATTTTTAAAACTTTTATTATATTATCTTATAATTAATAAGTTAATAGATTATTAGATTTTGTTTGATTTGATTTGATTTGAATTTAAAAGTGGATTATATTAGATTTGGATAGATTTAATTAATAAGTTAGTAGAGTATTAGATTTTGTTTGATTTGAATTTTAAAATAGATTATATTAGATTTAGATAGATTTGATTTAAATTTCTTTATTATTTTTGAAATCTATAAATGCCACGTGTCGATTCATGGTGACGACACGTGGCTTCACTAGAATTGAGTATAGTTACTCTTTTAATAGTATAGATAGAAGATTGATATTTATTGCTTTCAAAATACTTATTTATTAAAAATGTTCATGTAAAATATATTTAACATATTATAATATCATGAGCATATGCAAATTAACGATAAAATTGTCGTCATTGTTAAGGCCATTTTTATCGACAAAACCGATACATTTTGACATGGTGTGTATGGATTCACTTGTTTGTTAAAACGTATGCATCATTCAATAAATATTCAAGTAATTATATAACTAGTTTATTAACCCGTGTATTACACAAAATACTTAAATAAATTTGGTCTTTAAAACTATAGAATAAAGAAATTAAAAATTAATATTCAAACTTTTAATACTAATGATATTTAATATATATTATTATAATTAATTTATGTATAAATATTTTAAACCAAAAAAAAAAAAACTAATCATTAAAACCTTTTAAGTTTATTATTAGTATTATTTTTATTATTATAATTATTAATCAAAAAATCTTTTAAATATTGTTTGTTGTGATTTTGTGGGATATAAACATCTAATTATAATCTTGTCTTTAAAGTAATTTAATCTAAGATTTTTAATTTAATCTTGAAAATGTAATCAACATTTGTCATTAGTAAAATATGCCACTTGGCATCATGAAAGGATGACAAGTGGCAATTTAGTTACTCTTTTAATAATTTTTATTATTTATATAGATTATAGATTTGTTTCTTATACATTCAAATAAAATAATCCTTTGGTTATGCCGTAAAATAATTTATGTTACCATTATATTTTATTTCTAATCTTTTTGTCGATATTTAAAAAAATATGTATTTATTATATAAAAAATAAAAGGATATTATAACGTGACATCACTAATGGTAATCATAGATATGTCGAATTTGCATGTCAAGATATGTGCTTAATCAATTTAATGAATTTCATGTGAATCAAACATTTTCTTTCTTTCTTATTTCTGTTTTTGATTTTGCTATGTATTATTATCAATTTTTTGGATAAATTTTTAGATATCGTGTTATTCATACCAATCATTTCGTTATTATTATCTTAAAAAAATGTTATTTATTTTATTTGTCAAATATAAGTGTCATATACTCATATTATAATTTATTGTCATAAAATTTTAATGTATGACAGACAAACTCGTTAGTATCCGTAAATGCTGATTATCTGCATGCATATGCATGTGAGTGATTAGCAAGTATCACATTATCCAAATGTTGAGGGGGTAAAGATGTAAATCAATATAGTTGTTAGTTGGTTAGAAGTATAGTTAGTTAGTTAATACACTGTTAACCAATATATTGTATTCTCTCGTGTATATAAATCAGTAATTGTAAACCATTGTAATCAATCCTTTCAATTCCAATTCAATACAATTCCTTTCAGACATAATTCTCTTTCATTTCACTACAAGTGGTATTAGAGCCACGACGGAGAGACTGTGGCAGTACGGCGGAGTGGCGGAGCTGTGATGGTGACGGCCCAAAATTGATTCTGTTGATCAGCCTTCCTGTGATCATCGCCATTAAAGGGATCTGCGTACTGCGTGAATTAAGTGATGAGAAGTGAATTTGAAGATGGTGTCCACACGATTTAATCTGGAAAAGTTCGATGGCAAGAACGATTTCAGTCTATGGCGATTGAAGATGAGAGCCCTCCTGGTTCATCAGGGTATTGTTGATGCTCTAAATGGAGAGGGTAACATGTCTGAGGAAATGACTGAAAAAGAGAAGAAGGAAATGATGGAAAAGGCACACAGTGCCATAATTTTGTCCTTAGGCGATCGAGTATTACGAGAGGTGTCCAAGGAAACAACAGCTGCTGGTGTATGGCTAAAACTTGAAGGGCTATACATGACCAAATCTCTGGCCAATAGACTTTACCTCAAGAAACGATTGTACACATTTCAGATGACAGCAGGAAAGACCATTGAAGACCATGTAGTTAAAAATTCAACAAACTTGTGTTGGATTTGGAGAACATTGAAGTAATCTTGAATGAGGAGGACAGAGCCATCATCTTTTTAACATCATTGCCACAACAATATGAGCACTTCGTTGATACATTGATGTATGGGAGAGAAAGCCTAACAATGGAAGAGATTCTTGTTGCATTAAACTCAAAGGAGCTTAAAAAGAAGTCTGTTCCCAAAGAAGTAACAGCTAAGGGGCTATATGTTAGAGGCATGCCAGACAAGAGGGACTTCAAGAAAAATGGAAACATGAGGTATAATGTCAGATCAAAATCGAAAGGGAGAAAGAAGTGTGATGTGTGTCAATCTGAGACACACCTCATCAAAGACTGCCCAGATAAGTGGAAAAGAAGAGAAGATGGCCAATCAAGAAGTCAGAATGTGCAATCCAATGAAACGGGCTCAAAGGGCTATGATAGTTCAGAAGTACTGACTGTAAATTCACACCCTCTCATTGATGAGTGGATTGTAGATTCAGACTGTTCACATCATATGACCCCAAACAAACACCTCCTCATTGATTTCAAACAAGCCCAAATGAGGTCTGTCATGTTGGGAGATGACAGCCCATGTAATGTTGAAGGGGTAGGGAACATTGCTTGAAACTCAAAGATGGATCAGAATACATGTTACAGAATGTGAGGTTCATTCCCAAATTAAAAAGGAATCTGATCTCTTTGGGGTGTCTAGAACAGGATGGGTTGAAAGTAAAGCTTGGAAGTGGCAAGCTTAAAATCATAAGTGGTGCTCGTGTGGTCATGCAACGTTTAAGAAAGATCAACAACATCTATGTTCTTGACACTGACAGCCAAGCCAATTCTGTTGCCTCAAGCAGTGAAAATCAGTCAAAGGAAGTAAGTCTATGGCACCACAGATTGGGCCATATGAGTCAAAAAGGGTTGCAAGAGTTGTCAAGGACTAATGCTTTTGGAGGGCTCAAGATAACTCAGTTGGAATTCTGTGAACAATGTGTATTGGCCAAGTCCCACAAGGTCAAATTTGGAACTAGCAGGCACAAATCAAATAAGGTATTGGAGACATACATGCTGATTTATGGGGACCTGCCAGAACTCAGACAATGGGGTGGCTAAGTACTTATTATCCATAATTGATGACTACTCTAGGCGTGTTTGGGTGCATCTGCTAAAGACTAAAGATGAGTTTGAAAAGTTCAAGGCATGAAAGATACTAGTAAAAACTCATACAGAGGCTAAAGTAAAGAAGATACGTACTGATAATGGCCTGGAATTTTGTAATGAAAGATTCAAATGTTACTGTGAAGTTAATGGAATTGCAAGGCACTTAACTGTGCCTGGAAACCCACAGCAGAATGCGTTGGCAGAAAGGATGAATAGAACATTTCTTAACAAGGTGAGAGCAATGCTAGGACAGTCAGGTTTGCCAAAACAATTTTGGGGGGAAGCTGTCACTACTGCAGACTATCTGATTAATAGAAGTTCATCCACTGCTATAGACAATAGAAGCCCCTATGTACATGTGGACAGGTGAAGAAGTTGAGTACAATCACCTAAGGATTTTTGGCGGTGTTGCATATGTCCATATGAAGCAATACAAATTGGACCCCAGAGCTACTAAGTGTGTTATGTTGGGTTACCCACAAGGTGTGAAGGGGTACAGATTGTGGAGAGTAGATGGGGGAAGCCCCAAAATTGTGATCAGTAGGGATGTCACCTTCAATGAGCAACAAATGTACAAGGATGTTCTGAGTATGAAAGAAAGTGATGCTACACAGATTAAGGTGGAGCTTGGATATGGCTGTTCCAAAAGGGTGCCACAAATGCCAATTGAGGAAGGTGATGCTATAAGTGACCTGACACCTCAACAAGAATTGACCACATATGAACTGGCAAGGGACAGACAAAGAAGAGAAATTGTCCCTCCAGCAAGGTATAGAGATCAGGAGGATGTAACTGCATTTGCACTGGCAGTAGCAGAGTATGAAGATACAATTGAGCCTTTAAGCTTTAAGGAAGCAATGAGGTCTGCTCAGAATGAAAGGTGGTTAGCAGCAATGAGGGAGGAAATGGACTCTTTGTACAAGAATCATACCTGGGTTGGGTGTAAGTGACTGTACAAATTAAAAGATGGTATATCAGGTGTGACAGGACCAAGATACAAACAAGATTGGTAGCAAAAGGGTTCACTCAAAAGCCAGGTGTGGATTTTACTAAAATATTTTTTCTAGTGGTGAAGCATACATCTATAAGGGTGTTACTAGCTCTAACTGCAAGGTTGAACTATGAGTTGGAACAGCTAGATGTGAAAACAGCATTCCTTCATGGAGATCTAGAAGAAAAGATTTACATGAAACAACCTAAGGGATTTGTGATAGCTGGGAAAGAGGAACAGATATGCTTACTTAAGAAGTCATTGTATGGCCTTAAGCAATCTCCTAGGATGTGGTGTATTAAGTTTGATGATCATATGACATCACATGGGTTTATAAGGAATTCTTATGATGGTTGTGTGTATTTCAAAGAATATAAAAGGTCAAGATACATATATACATACATACATACATACATACATATACATATATATATATATATATATATATATATATATATATATATATATATCTACTACTGTATGTAGATGACATGTTGTTAGCTTGTGAAGACAATGGGGAAATACAGGCAACAAAGAAGCTGTTGAGTGCCAAGTTTGATATGAAGGAGCTAGGAGAGGCTAAGAAGATATTGGGAATGGAAATAGTAAGAGACAGAGAAAGGAGAGTTCTGAAATTGTCACAAACTGATTACATTCAGAAGGTATTGTCAAAATTTTCTATGGAATGTGCTAAAGCAGTTAGCACACCTTTGGGTTTACATTTCAGATTGTCAATGAGAGACAGTCTGTTAGATTAATTATTTCGATCCTAGGAGTTATTTTGTAATATTTATTTTCATTGTAATTTGTCTTGTATTTATTTCTATGTATTTCATGTTTATGTAATAGTGTAGGGACCAATGTTGCCAAGTCTTGTAAGTTAATTAATGGAGCCTATAAAAGGCTCCTAGGGTTTACTTTTGAAAAGAAGACGGTTGACTACATTTGAATATTCATTTTTCACAGCCGCCACTGTTCCATTGTTCCATCAAAAGATTCAAACATTCATCTTGTCTTCTTTCTTATTAAACACATTTATTGAGCTCGTTTTCTTCATGTGTTTGATGAGATAATCATTGAGGTGCTGAATACATACGGGATTTCATAATAACAATTGGTATCAGAGCTCAGAGGGGTGGATTTCAACTGATTTCTTTCGGATTCTGCTGGGTTTCTTCATGTTCTTCGAGTTCTTCCATATTCAACCGGTTAGATCTTCATTTTCCATGGTTTTTCGAGTTTCTTGTGTTATAATGGTTCTATAAACATCACATTATCATTATCTATTGATTTTAAACTCATTTACTTCCATATCTTTGTTAAAATCATCAAGAATCGACCATTTTGAAGCTTGAAAATATGGGTTTTTTAAGTGGGTTTTTCATGTGTTCATGCTAGTTTTAAGTGTTTTCTAGGCTGTTTTAAATCACCAAAAGTGTTTAAAATAGTTTATAAATCATTTAGAACTGTTTTTAGGCATTAAAACTGATAAAAATGGAATTCTGTCTTTTCTGCCTTAGAAAAACGTAAAAACCTGCTGTATTTCGGATTACATACTGTAGCATTTCGGACCACATAGGCACCAAATTCGGACCTGACAATCATCCTAATTCGGACCATACTTAGGTGACTTTCGGACCCCCACAAGCCAATTTCGGACCATAATTCGGTCCAATCCGAACTTCGGACCATCCGAAGTTCAGGAAAGGCTTTCCATTTTTCACTAATTGGGACTTGTTCTTAAATTTTTAAATTTCGGACCACACCATTTCGGACCATCCGAACTCGGTCCTTCCACTGTCCCTATTTCGGCTATTTAACTGTTCATCTGAATTCGGTCCATAAGTCCATCCGAACTTAGGTCATCCGAATTTGGTCCCCTCAAGTACTGCTGTTCATCCGGATTAGGACACACATCCGAATTTGACCTTCATCCGAATCACTATTTATCCGAAATCAACACATCCGAAGTCTAGCCATCCAAAATCAACCCATCCGAACCACTATTCATTCGAAATCATCCCATCCGAATTCACACATCCGAATTCGGTTACACCACCCGAATCACTGTTCACCCGAATTCAGAACATTCTGATTTTGGTCCAACCCATCCGTGTTCAGTTTCCACCTCTAAGATCTCCATTTTCTTAATCAGCACCTATACTCATAATGTCTCGTGAAGCTCTTGTACTCGGATCTGAGAACAGACCACCAGTTCTCTATCCTGATGAGTACGAACAATGGAAAGCCTGGTTCCTGAAATTCGTTGGAATGCAACCTCTCGGGAATCTGATGCTTCAATCAATATCCGAAGGATCTGTCATCTACTATAGAGAGATTGCTGCCAGACCCGAGGCTGACCCTCCTGTCCAAGCCTCAAAAGTTGAAAGAGAGCCGGCAAATGAAGCCGAGAGGGATCGCCAGCACGTTGATAAGAGGGCCGAATATCTGATTTATCAAGCCCTCCCCACTGATATTTTGGTCGGTGTAGACAGTAAAATGTCTGCAAAAGAAATGTGGGACGAGCTGGAAATCCAAATGCTGGGGGCAGATCTTGATGATCGTGCCAAAATTGAGGAGGCAAAGGCAAAGTTTTCAGAATTCCGCGCCAAAGACGGGGAATCTCTACAATCCACATTCACCAGGTTCTGTGCAGTCCTTAACGAATTAAACAAACTGCACATCAAAAAGGATAGGGATGATATCAACATCCAATTCTTTGCCGCCTTAGCCCCCGAGTGGCAGCTTGCATGTAGGGCAACAAAACGAGTCCTGAACATTCCTGAGGTATCCATAAATGTCGTCTTCAAGGAGCTTAAGAAATATCAAGGGGATGTGGATCAACAGAAGCTGATGGCAACTCAGTTGGCCTCTCTACTGCTGTCAGCCAACACAGGGTTGAAACCAAATGATTCGCTAGTCTTGATCACCAATACGCAGATTCCGACACCATCTTTTGCTCCTGGTTCTTCATCATCTCAGTACAGGCATGCTTCCCCTCCGCGTGAGGTCTATGATGAGGAGGAAGCTACGATCCAAGAACAGATTGCCTTGTGGACCAACCGTCTCCAAAAACGACGATTCTCCAACAAGACCAACAACCAACTCCGATATGACACTGGTCCTCGGAGGTACTCAGATGATCGGAAGGATGACCGTCGCGATGACTATCGCAGAGATGACTACCACAGGGATGACAGGGATGATCGCCGGTATGATGACAGACGCGACTATCGCGATGATCGCCGTTATGAAAGGCGTGACGAAAGGCGAGATGACAGGAGAGATGACAGGCGGGACGATCGAAGGGATGATCGTCGGGATGACCGCCGGGACCGAAGGCGTGATGATAGCCGCGAGCACCGTCGGGCCGACAAGAGGCCGACGGAAAGAAGAGAGGAGAAGCCAAGAGCAGACGAGCCAAAGGCCACTGATGAACGTCTCTGCTACAAATGTGGCAAACCGGGCCACTTTGCTAGTGAATGCAAGAATAATTTCGAGAGAGACGTTGCTTACTACGAAAGAAAGCTCGAGGCTGCAAAGAAGAAATCGGATGCGTTAGCCCTCGTCGCCCAGGAGGACTACCGGGATGCTGAAGATTCTGACGACGAGGATGACAAGGGCAAGAATTGCTATATGGTTGATCGTCAGGGGTTGGAGACTTGTACTGATGTCACTGCTGAAACTTCAGACATTGCTGCTGAGGGGGAGACACTGAAACATCCACCAGCATGTCTGATGGCTACAACCGACGATCCCGAATGCTCCACATCCGGTTCCGAGTCCAGTGAGGTATATTCCTTTTACATTCCTGCACATGTAAATAAATTATTTGTAGATAATGAATGTACACTACACACACAAATACTTGATCTACAAGATAGATTAAAAGCTGAAACTGCAAAGTGTGTTGATGTGCCGCTAGCACACCTTTGTTTTAAATATAAAAATGGAAATAAATAACTAAAACTAGCGGACAAATAGGCAAGTATTACCTATCGTATACTAGTATAGCTAAGTAAGTCCGGGTTGTCGATCTCAGGGATAATTGGATTTGCAAAACAATAAGAAGCAGATTAAAATTTAGATAGCCGAAATTATGTAAGATTTATCATTAAGATTTCGATTATCAAATGAGTGTACAAATACCGTGACAATAACAACGAGAGAAGGATTAAAACTTGATGATTAAAGGATGATCACTTGGGATTATTTCCCTTAACACATGAATGATTAAGTAATGATAATGCCTTGGAATAAAAATATGCTATTGCTTAAGTTATTCAATAGCCAAGATCACTCAAAGACTATCAAATATCTTAATTCCTTAATTAATATAGAACTATCAAAGGATCACTCCCTTGAGAATTTATACCAATTAAGATATGAGTATGAATTCAAGTATCAAAATATTATGCAAATAACATTTGGTACTAAAAGATACATTCATAAAACAATGAAGATCACTCAATCATTATTTTACAAAAGTTAAGAACATACATTCATACTCATATATTGGTTATTATCACGGATGATGTTTTCACTTCACAATGTTAACATAATTTGCATTAGACTCACATCCTTACACAAATTATATAATGATTCATAGCAAAACATTAATATATCCATTTTCCATTACTCTCACAAGTTAAAGGATTTGAACAAAGCAATAAAAATCACTTCATTTAGCATAGATATTAATAAACCCTAACTCACATCAAAGGTTAATCAACATCCAAAATGAATCAAAACATGTTTTTGCAAACAAATCACTACATTCATCCATAATAACAACTAAACATATTCATATTCCAAGTATTACATAATCATCATCAAATGTTAAGGTATTTCATACCCAAATGATCAAAAAGTTACTACTCCATCATATTGAAGAGTTTTACAACACAAATTGCCAAGAACATTGAATGACAATTCAATAATCAAGACAAAATGAAGATGAGATTACTCCCCTATTGATGAAATCGGTGTTAGATGGTTGAAATGGATGGAAACCCTTCAAAAATCGAGCATCAAAACGACTTCTATCGCCAAAAATCGCCACAGCAACACTCTATTTCCGAAAACTGCTTTTCAAAAACGAGTTTCTGAAATTATATACAGTGGCATTTACGCGCCGCGCTTTTGTGGGAGCACGCCGCGCTTTTCAAAAGACTGCTCTCCTATTGGACCTCCATTGAAAATGATTAAAAATTGCAACTTGCTGAAGCCATTTACGCGCCGCGCTTTCAGATGGGCGCGCCGCGCTTTTGGATGACAGAGTCTGGTTGTGGTTCTGCTGAATTTACCGCGCCGCGCTTTTCAGATACGCGCCGCGCTTTTTCCAGGACAGCTACTTCAAGTACCTTTCACAAAACCTGCTCCAAATAACAAAATTTCAACAAAATACCAAAACTTGCATAAAAAGATTACTATAAGTAATATTAATATGTAAATCAAAACAAATATCGCCTGATAAATATACACAAAAATGGCGATATCAAATATTCCCACACTTGACAATTGCTTGTCCTCAAGCAAACATCAAAACACACATTAGATCGGGGACAAAATTGGCTCTCCAAGAAGCATTTAAAACTTTCAAGCACTCAATCAATATCATAGAACATAATATACCCTTATTGGCTTGCAAATTTTGAAGGATAAACTTTGAAGCACAATGCAAGAATCCAACTAAGCATACATGGCTTTCACAATTCAAGTCATCATGATTAATATTCAAAGCTAAACACCTCACGAAAAATAAAGACACTCAAGCACTCAGTGTTTAAGCGAAATCAAGGTGCACTCTCATTGCACGAAATTGAAACTATCATGAGCATAGGCTTGCCAATCAATCTAATCTCCAACACTTTCTTATTGAATTGCAAACATCAAGAGGTCTTTACAAGGGTTGTAACGGGCTTGGGTTTAGGTGAGGAACTTTTGGTTAAGTGACGAAATTAGCCCAACTAAAATGAATCAAAGATAAAGGGATTATCTAATCAAACAACACAAGACACCATCTATCCAAACCTATGCAACTAAACAAAGAATGGACTCCACTACTTTTGATTTGGCAATTTATAACCTTCCATTCTTCTAGCTATAACAACTCAATTGAAAATACTCTATATTTACATTACTATGCATCTTTGATGCTCTTTCTTTTTCTTTTTCTTTTCTTTTCTGCATTTTCATTTTTTTTTTCATTTTTTTTTTCATAAAACTTTCAAAGCATGTGTACAATCACTTTGAAAGGACCACTATAAACATGTATATACTTCAAGTGTCTATTCTTCTAGGATAGCTAACTCCTAATTTTGACAACATAGAAGTTGGGCTAAGGGTGACTCAAGTTAAAAGGATAGAAAGGCTAAAAGCTAATAGGTTTTAACACAACAAAGAGGGTAAAGGCTCAACTTGGCTTCTAGGGAATGTTTAGGCAAAAAGGAAAAGGAATAAAAGGCTAAAAAGAAGGGTGTTAGACCTAAATGCCTCTATCACACGAACGCAATAACAACAAGAAATGTGTCCTTGAAAAGCATCAAAACCGGCAAGTTCTACTATGAATAGTGACAATCGGCACACACATAACCAAATGAATTTTTGAGCAACTAATATATCATGAATGCTCTTAAAGGCTCAAATCTTACGAAATGAAAGGAACATGGGTTATGTTGTGCAAGCTTTGATTATTAATCAATTAAACATGAAATATGAAACCCAAAGATATCCCCATTCATCAACTTACATCACTTGTTTGATTTATTTCCAAAACATACAATCCAAAAGAGATAATGATGCAAGATGATATTTGAGATTACTTGAAAGTTTATTTTGAAAAAATTTTCTCCAAAATTTGTCTCAAACTAAACATGTATTTTATGCTTAACTTGACAATATAAAAATGGTGGGACAAAAATATGTAATAAGGGTTATGTAACCCTCCTTCCCACACTTGAGGATTTCATTGTCCTCAATGAAACAAAATTCACAAACATTTGCAATAAAGCATATAACATGAAGCACTAAGCAAAAGGGCGTGGAAAGAGACTCCCTGAATGATGCGATTGGCAATGAAGGTAGATCATCAGCTTTTGTGCAGTGCCAATCAATTATGCACGTACGAGTGAAGCTGGAAATGAAGGAGCAGCTATAACTCTGTGCCATGAAATGCATATCATCAGAAAGTGCCAAAAAATATTAACTATGAAATAAAAAACATAAACCTACCATAGATTAATGTCAAACAAAATACGTTAAAGTAAACAACCATACCAAAGTTTAGTCTGTGGAAAGTAAAAGTGCAGAAAAATAAATTGTTTATCGGCCATTAGCCAGATCAAGAGACAAAATTCAAAAACATCACATTCAAAGCAACCACTCATTGAATGAAACAACCACTCTATTGCGGAGCCGGTGGACGATGATATGGATGACCCGGGGGATAATAAGGATGAGCTGGCCATTGTGATGATGATCCCGCAGACGATCCTTGTGGTGGCGGATATGAGAAAAAATTCTCTATCGTCTGCTGGTGGGAGTTTTGGGTCTGCTCAATGGCGTTCATACTTCTCTCATACCCATCGGCTCGCCTTCCATAAGCTTGTACCTCCTCTCGGTATGCCTGGACGTCTTCCCTATAATGTTGCACGTCTTGCCGGTATTGATTAACGTCCTCTCGGTATGCTTGTTGGTTCACCGAGAGAGTGTTGAAATGAGCGTCCAAATTATCAAATCGGCGGCGATTCTCCACTTGATAATTATCCTGGGCAATCCTGTAAGAATCCATAGCAGTTAAAATATTGTTAAAAGATGCATCCCAAGGATATGGTGGAGGTCCGAATTGGAAGAATCCGCTTTGAGGTGGTTGTTGCTGCTGTTGTTGTTGTGGCTGTACTTCTACTTCTTCTTCTTCTTCTTCTTCTTCATCATTCGCTGCTGGGGCTGGTCTTCGTGATGCCAGATGGAGAATCCCTTCCGTTTTTTCCAAAAAATTATGAGCAATGAAGTAGTGCTCATCAGTGTTCTCCACCGGGTATTCTAATCTAAGCCCCCGAACTGCCTGACTTGTTAGAATCCCTAAAGACTGTGCAATCCGCGAAATGAACCTTCCAACACAGATAGCACTCGTTGGGCCCTTACCCCCTGCCTTTGTAAACTGTCTTGCCACGAAATAAGGCACACAAAGATGGACATCATTGGTCATCAATGTGAACATGAAGAACAAGTCTTCTGCAGTAATACGTTCCGGGCTAGACTTTCTTGCAGTTAGGGATAAAGAAATGCATCTGTGAAGAAGTCTATGGAGTGGATTGATCAACGCGGATTCCCGGGCATCACTAGGCACAAAGTGGCCTCTTCCGATCATCGCCCAGAATTCTTGGTCTTTAAAGTTCCCAGGCTTCTTTTTGAACCCAGCATCAAGATATGCCATGAAGTTGGGGTGAGTTGTTTCTTCTCTAGTATATAGCCCCATCCACTCGGCTAACTGTATCACTGAACACCTTCGTTGGACTCCTCCTAGTCTGAATTCAATTGCCGACTTTTTGTTCATGTCTTTTGTTCCTTTATTGAATTCATAAGTGGCAAGGAATTCCAGTGTAAGCTCAGTATAAACATCATCTTGGATGTTCATTAGGTTTAACCAGGCGTGTGACACAAAATTGTTGTACCGAATGGTGAAGAGGCTTCTAAGTCTTGCCCCCACTGAATCATTCCCATCAGATGTCGGCACAGCATCTAAAATTCCCCAGTTGATGACCCGACTATTGTTAAACGTTTTTGCTGCCAGGTCATGCAGACGCTTTTGATATTGATCCTTCATAGCAGGCGGGAATTTAAAGTAGGAATGATTCCAGTTCAGTGGAATCCTATGATGCTGGGGAAGCTGTAATTCTGGCTCCTGAACTTCTGGAAGCCATTCGTCGTCATCATGTGACGGACGAGAAGAAGAAGCTCCGGCTTTTGATCTCTTTCTACCTCCGGCCATTATCTATACAAAACAAAAGAAAACAAATTAGGATTATATATATGAAAACCTTAAGATGTTAGTTATAAAGAATGATCAAAGAAAGTAAGTGTACTTTCCCACACTTAAATAACAAACATCATAAAGCAAATACTAAGCTAGAGCACAACATTCTAAAAACACATTATGAAGTTAACTATGTCTAGCAAAAGCAAACTCTCGCCATCATTAAACACATAATCTTCCTCTCCATAGTTCCCACAAAGAAACTTCCCATACTTGAGTATTATCATTCCTAGTTATATTAACATACAAAATAACTCTAAGAAATTTAATTGACGCAACAAAAATATACACCATACTTATAAACATCAATCCTAGATCCTAAATAAAATCACAAGTGACTTGTGAACAAAACAAGGATCATCATCATATTAGATAATAAACAAGAAGGGAAATATCACTACTAAGTATACATGGTAGCATACTAGAAAAACAAATAACTAGAATTAACGAAACAAGAACCTCTAAACTAGATAATGTACCAACAAAACCTAAAAGAAACAACAAAGCATACTAGCTAATAACAAAAATGACAAACATTAAGTACCAATTAAACTACATTTGGATGAAATAATTAAAAATAAAAATAAAACAAGGGTGAATCCACTTACATTACAAGCACATTGTATAGAACAACCTAAAAAAATTAAAGAAATTAAGAGAAAAAATACCTATCAAGAAGTGGGAAAGCAACAAAATGGGGTAATCTATGAAAATCCGGCGAGATCTCCGGCCAAAATCAACAAAATCCGGCGGTAGGTGAAAGTGAACCTTGGAATGGCCAAAAACTTCTCAAATCTTCCAACAAAAACTTAGATTTATGTATGGTATGCTTTGAAAGTGAAAGATTTGAAGAATTTTTGTGAGAAAGATGGTAAAAAATGGTGGATAATGACTGATTTTCGGTGGAAAAAAAAAAAAAACGAGAGAAAAATAAGTGAAAGTGGGGCTGCAAAGTGATAAAATTCGGCTAGGGTTTCTGCACATATACGCAGTCGACGCGGCGCGTTTTTTAGAAAAGCGCGGCGCGCTTTGCGCTTTGCCAGCCTAGTCATGCATTCAAGGCTTGTACAGTTGACCCGGTCAACGCGGCACGTTTTTGCAGAACGCCACGCGTTTTTGTTGACAGAAAACAGACCTGATTCTGATGGTGGGTTACGCGGCGCGCAATAAGAAACCGCGGCGCGTCTTTTGAAAGGCAAAATTTATAAACCATTTTGTTGATATTTACGCGGCGCGCTTTCGAAAAACGCCACGCGTTTTTGAACAGCAGAATCTTGCAAAACTTTCTGTAATTTATTACCGCCACGCGTTTTTGAACAGCAGATTCAACAACAGAAAATTTTCCAGAATTTCCACAAACACTTCAAAATTCAATCCGACTTCATTCAAAATTGGTATTCAATATTGGCACAGATTTAGTCATAAAAATTATATGCACGAAATGCAACCAATATAGATCAAAGAAGTCTATGACTTACCACTAACAACTATACACAACCATTCACATGACTTGTAACCGTTTCCGACTCATTCACATTTAAGCACACAAAAGAATACTACGGTTACCACAACTCAACTTCTTAAAACACAACTAAGCTATCTATTACCAACAAAAATTCACACAAAGACACAAACATGAAGCTTATAGCAGAGACAATGGCTTGTTTATTTATGAGTCCTTAGCTTGACTCATCCCTTCAATCCTCTAAGTTGAAAATGGAACAAGGTTGATCTCCTCAACCTCTTCAACACACAGATCGGACTCTAAATATTTCTTAACTCTATGACCATTAACCTTGAAAGTACTATTGTCATTCGGATTAATCAATTCAAGCGTGCCATAAGGAAAAATGGTTTTCACGATATAGGGACCGGTCCAACGGGACTTCAACTTGCCCGGAAAAAGTTTCAATCTTGAATTGTACAAAAGGACCTTGTCACCTATATTGATACTTGACCGAACTTTCAACCGTGCATCATGCCATTTCTTTGTTTTCTCTTTATACAAGCAAGAATTTTCATATGCATTTAGTCTTAACTCATCTAATTCTTGCAATTGCACCTTCCTATGTTTACTAGCCAAATTCAAATCAAGATTACATGCCTTAATGGCCCAAAATGCTTTGTGTTCTATCTCCACAGGGAGATGACAAGCCTTCCCATAAACTAAACGAAACGGTGTGGTGCCAATTGGAGTTTTAAAAGCAGTTCAAATGGCCCACAACGCATCATCTAGTTTTTCAGCCCAATCTTTTCTATTCACATTAACAGTTTTCTCAATAATTCGCTTAATGCCACGGTTCGTATTTTCAACTTGTCCACTCATTTGTGGATGATAAGATGTGGCCAATCTATGGGTTACCCCATATTTTTGCAAAGTTTTTTCAAGTTGATTATTACAAAAATGGGTACCCCTATCGCTTATTAAGGCTCTAGGAGTACCGAACCGCGAAAACAATTTCTTGAGAAACTTGACAACCACTCTTGCATCATTGGTTGTCAATGCTTGGGCTTCGGGCCATTTAGACACGTAGTCTACAGCAACTAGAATGTACTTATTACCGTACGAAGATGGAAATGGCCCCATAAAATCTATTCCCCATATATCAAAGACTTCACATACCTGAATAGCATTTTGGGGCATTTCATTGCGAGAAGAGATCGTACCTGTTCTTTGGCATGAATCACACTTGCTTACCAAACTGTTGGCATCCTTAAAGATTGTAGGCCAAAAGAATCCAGCATCAAACACCTTCTTGGCCGTTAGATTAGCTCCATAATGTCCTCCAGTTGGTCCACTATGGCAATGATCTAGAATTTGCTTCGCTTCTTGTCCATAAACGCATCTTCTCACCACTTGATCAGCACATACTCTAAATAAGTATGGATCTTCCCAAAAATAGTACTTGATGTCAGCAAAGAATTTCTTCTTTTGCTGATGTGTCAAGCCCTTTATCAATACTCCTCCTGCAAGATAATTAGCAATGTCAGCATACCAAGGAGTCTCTTCCAATACCTGTGCTTTCATTAAATGTTCATCGGGAAAGTTGTCGTTGATCTCCGATTCCTTCAACACTTCCATATCTGGATTTTCCAACCGAGACAAGTGATCCGCAGCAAGGTTCTCCGCTCCCTTTTTGTCTCTTATTTCTATATCAAACTCCTGCAAAAGAAGGATCCATCTTATTAATCTTGGTTTTGCATCTTGTTTAGCAAAGAGGTATTTAAGAGCCGAATGATCCGTGTAAACAATAGTTTTAGACAACACTAAATATGCACGGAATTTATCAAACGCAAATACTACTGCTAGCAACTCTTTCTCAGTTGTTGTATAATTCTCTTGCGCGTCATTCAGGGTTTTGCTAGCATAGTATATTGGCTGAAAATGCCTTTCTTTCCTTTGGCCTAATACCGCTCCAACTGCAAAATCACTTGCGTCACACATTAATTCAAACGGCAAAGACCAATCTGGGACAACCATAATAGGAGCATTAGTTAAGTTAAACAATCATAGGCCTTGCTATTTTCGAAATTAAATGCAATTAAACAATTAAACAATCATCAGAAAAGTTAAAAGAAACATCTTTCTCTAGGAGTTGTGTCATAGGCCTTGCTATTTTCGAAAAATCTTTAATAAACCTTCTATAAAATCCAGCATGGCCTAAAAAACTCCTAACCGCTTTCACTGTAGTAGGAGGAGGAAGTTTTGAAATTGTATTAACCTTAGCTTTATCAACCTCCATACCTACTTGTGAAATTTTATGACCTAAAACAATACCTTCTTTCACCATAAAGTGACATTTTTCCCAATTAAGAACAAGGTTTGTTTCTTCACACCTAGCAAGCATCTTATCAAGATTAGTCAAACAAAGTTCAAATGAGTTACCGAAAACTGAGAAATCATCCATAAAAACCTCCATTGAACCTTCCACCATGTCATGGAATATTGCCATCATGCATCTTTGAAAGGTCGCCGGTGCATTACACAATCCAAATGGCATTCTTCTATATGCAAATGTGCCATAAGGACATGTAAAAGTCGTCTTTTCTTGATCTTCTGGGGCTATAGGAATCTGGAAATAACCTGAAAATCCATCAAGAAAACAGTAAAACATGTGACCGGACAATCTTTCCAACATTTGATCAATAAAGGGTAAAGGAAAATGATCTTTTCGTGTGGCATCGTTCAACTTCCTATAGTCTATACACACTCTCCATCCTGTGATAGTCCTAGTAGGAATTAACTCATTCTTGTCGTTTGTTACCACCGTCATTCCTCCCTTCTTTGGTACCACTTGCACCGGACTTACCCATGGACTGTCTGAAATTGGGTAAATCAAACTTGCATCCATTAGCTTCATCACTTCCTTTTTTACCACATCTTTCATATTTGGATTAAGCCTCCTTTGGGGTTGCACCACCGGCTTGTACTCCTCCTCCATTAAGATCTTGTGCATACAAAATGAAGGATTTATTCCTTTGATATCCGTGATGGTCCATGCTATGGCTGACTTGTGTGCCTTCAAAACCTCCAAAAGTTGACTTTTTTCTTCATCTGAAAGGTTAGATGCAATAATAACAGGAAATTTCTTTTCATTATCTAAGAATGCATACTCTAAGTGAGATGGTAGTTCTTTAAGCTCAATTGAAGTTGGTCCTTCAATTGAATCCTTAAACTTCACGTCTCCATTAGTTCCCACTTCTTCCAAAACATGATTTTCCAATGATGGTTCATCTTTAAGCATACTCTCAAGTTTGTCAACAACCTCATTATGACAAGTGCTTGCATCCACATCTTCCTTCATGAGTTCATCCCACTTCTCTTGTTCAGTTGATTCCTGAAAATATTTTTCAACATGCAAATCAATAGAATCAACAAAATACAAAGAATCATCACAATAAGTAGGATGCTTCATAGCTTTTTTTACTTCAAAAACAATTTGCTCATTTCCCATACTCAGACTAAGTTTGCCATTTTTCATGTCAATAAAAGCACCGGATGTGGCTAAGAAAGGTCTACCCAAAATAAGAGGCACTTTCTTATCCTCATCCATATCAAGAATGACAAAATCAACGGGAAATACAAATTTATCAACACGAACCAACAAATCTTCTACAATGCCTCTAGGATATTTAATTGATCTATCGGCTAATTGAATGCTCATATTCGTTGGTTTCAACTCACCTAGGCCTAGTTTTTCAAAAATTGAGGTTGGCATTAAGTTTATACTAGCACCTAAATCGGCCAATGCATTACTTACAGACAAGTTACCAATAAAACAAGGGATAGTAAAACTCCCTGGATCACTTTTCTTTTCGGGTATCTTGCTTTGGATAATTGCCGAACATCCTTCCTTGAGTGATATGATTGATGCCTCTTCAAGCTTCCTTTTGTTTGTAAGCAAATCTTTCATAAATTTTGCATACTTGGGCATCTGCGTAAGAACATCAACAAAAGGCAAATTAATATGAAGTTGTTTAATTAGCTCAAGGAATTTACCATACTGCTCCTCCATTTTCTCCTTCTTCAATCGATGAGGGTATGGAATTTTTGAGGTAGCAATTGGTGTCTTGGTAGCCATAGGAGGTTGGATTTGAACTATACTTCGTGGGCTTGGAATTTGTGCCTCGTCCGTTATGGCCCCCTTTTCTTTCCCTTTATCAACTTTCACACCTTCAACAACAATATTGTCATTACTAACCGGAATTGAAATAGGATCAAGAACCTTACCACTTCGCAAACTAATTGCCTTTGCGTGCTCTTTTGGATTCTCTTCAGTTGTAGAAGGCATTTTTCCTTTCTCTCTTTCCACCAACAATTGTGCAATTTGCCCCATTTGTTTTTCTAAGCTTTGGATGGAGGCTTGTTGGTTTCTCACAATATCTTCAAGAGTGGGTTTATTAGTTGCTTGTGGGGGTGGATTAGGTTGGGTTGGTTGTGACTTGGTTTGATATTGCGATGTGTAAGGGTGGCGTGGTTGATAAGGAACATTTCTTGGATTAGAGGAGCTAGCTCCTTCAAATCCGGGTGGTGTTACGGGTGCATCATTTGATTGCCTCCACCTAAAGTTCGGATGGTTCCGGATATCCACATTTGGATTATAGTAAGATTGGGGTGGAGGTTGGAAGGCTAATTTTCTTCTCGGGAAGTCATATTGATCACCGCTTGAATACATCACTTCCTCATCTACCGGTTCATCTACATAATTATCATTGCATTCCTTGGCCGTATGAGGACCACCACATAATTGGCATACTTCTTGGATAGCTTTTGCGGTTGATTGTCTTGTGAGAAGCTTCATCCGACTTGGACAATTTGGAGCCGTATGTGGGCCATCACAAAGTTGACAAGTTTGCTTTGGGGTAGAAGGATTTTGCAGATTTGCAAGTTGTTTCCCCATCTTTGAAATCTCATCCCTTAAAGATTCAACTTCGTCATCTCTTCGGGTTGAATGTCTTTGTGATCGATGTCTTCCCGAAGAACTCCATTCATGTGCACTTGTGGCCGCTTTTTCAATTTTCTCTATTGCTTCTCCGGGTGGAATATCTTTTACACTTCCTCCACACTTGAGATCTACAAGTTCTTGAGTAGCATTTGTTAGGCCTACATAAAATCTCTTCAATTGGGTGTATGCATCAAGGCCATGGTGTGGGCATTTTCTGAGAAGTGTCTTGTATCTCTCCCAAGCTTCATACATCGACTCTCCAAGTTCCTGTTCAAAATTAAAAATTTCAGTTATAATTCGCTCACTCTTTGAAGGTGGGAAATAACGCATAAGAAATTTATCAACAAGCTCCTCCCATGTAGTAATTGATTGAGGAGTGAGTGAATCAAACCAATCTCTAGCCCTCCCACGAAGAGTATATGGGAAAAGGCGTAGATTCAAAGATTCAACCGGGGTTTCTCTACTCTTGATGATATCACATATGTCTAGAAAACGAGTAAGATGCTCATTGAGATCGTCGGAGTCAAATCCCTCAAAAGGACACATTTGGCTCAAGTATTGAAGATGTTGAGTCTTTATTTCACAATTGGCATCTCGAGCTCCCGGTCTAACTATTGGTGAAGTTGTTCCAACATTCGTGGGCCTCGACCGGTCCCTCATAGTACGTCTATCCGGTGGTGGTGGTTGGTTTGCCATCTCTTCCACAAATACTTCTTCGGTCTTGGGCTCGGAATGTTCAAGATTTTCAACGTTAATGGGCGGTGGAACAACAGGTGTTGATGGTTCTCCTTGACTTGTCTCCACGTTTCCTTTCTTGCTTTTGTTTCTTTTTCGAAGAAGGCGCTCCGGATCGGATAAAGCTTCAACTAATTCCGAATTTGGGTCCCTATTCATGCACGATCAACAAAAACAAAGAGAGGTTTGTGTAAACCCGAACAAGTAAAATTGAATAAATGAACTAAGTGAACAATAAAATAACTTTAGGGAATGAATCCCCTAAAGGATCTCTAACAATTAATCTTCAACTTATACGACAAACACCGTTTATCCCCGGCAACGGCGCCAAAAAGCTTGATGTGCCGCTAGCACACCTTTGTTTTAAATATAAAAATGGAAATAAATAACTAAAACTAGCGGACAAATAGGCAAGTATTACCTATCGTATACTAGTATAGCTAAGTAAGTCCGGGTTGTCGATCTCAGGGATAATTGGATTTGCAAAACAATAAGAAGCAGATTAAAATTTAGATAGCCGAAATTGTGTAAGATTTATCATTAAGATTTCGATTATCAAATGAGTGTACAAATACCGTGACAATAACAACGAGAGAAGGATTAAAACTTGATGATTAAAGGATGATCACTTGGGATTATTTCCCTTAACACATGAATGATTAAGTAATGATAATGCCTTGGAATAAAAATATGCTATTGCTTAAGTTATTCAATAGCCAAGATCACTCAAAGACTATCAAATATCTTAATTCCTTAATTAATATAGAACTATCAAAGGATCACTCCCTTGAGAATTTATACCAATTAAGATATGAGTATGAATTCAAGTATCAAAATATTATGCAAATAACATTTGGTACTAAAAGATACATTCATAAAACAATGAAGATCACTCAATCATTATTTTACAAAAGTTAAGAACATACATTCATACTCATATATTGGTTATTATCACGGATGATGTTTTCACTTCACAATGTTAACATAATTTGCATTAGACTCACATCCTTACACAAATTATATAATGATTCATAGCAAAACATTAATATATCCATTTTCCATTACTCTCACAAGTTAAAGGATTTGAACAAAGCAATAAAAATCACTTCATTTAGCATAGATATTAATAAACCCTAACTCACATCAAAGGTTAATCAACATCCAAAATGAATCAAAACATGTTTTTGCAAACAAATCACTACATTCATCCATAATAACAACTAAACATATTCATATTCCAAGTATTACATAATCATCATCAAATGTTAAGGTATTTCATACCTAAATGATCAAAAAGTTACTACTCCATCATATTGAAGAGTTTTACAACACAAATTGCCAAGAACATTGAATGACAATTCAATAATCAAGACAAAATGAAGATGAGATTACTCCCCTATTGATGAAATCGGTGTTAGATGGTTGAAATGGATGGAAACCCTTCAAAAATCGAGCATCAAAACGACTTCTATCGCCAAAAATCGCCACAGCAACACTCTATTTCCGAAAACTGCTTTTCAAAAACGAGTTTCTGAAATTATATACAGTGGCATTTACGCGCCGCGCTTTTGTGGGAGCGCGCCGCGCTTTTCAAAAGACTGCTCTCCTATTGGACCTCCATTGAAAATGATTAAAAATTGCAACTTGCTGAAGCCATTTACGCGCCGCGCTTTCAGATGGGCGCGCCGCGCTTTTGGATGACAGAGTCTGGTTGTGGTTCTGCTGAATTTACCGCGCCGCGCTTTTCAGATACGCGCCGCGCTTTTTCCAGGACAGCTACTTCAAGTACCTTTCACAAAACCTGCTCCAAATAACAAAATTTCAACAAAATACCAAAACTTGCATAAAAAGATTACTATAAGTAAATATGTAAATCAAAACAAATATCGCCTGATAAATATACACAAAAATGGCGATATCATGTGTACAGGCTGAACATCAAGCTCATATTTTGATAGAATCATCTGAATTATATCATGCAAAATGGTTAACTAATCATAATGTTATAAAACAGATGTTGATAGAAAAAGTAGATGTTCAGGATAGGAATATATACCTTGAATCTTGCATGGAAACGCTTTCAAAAGATAAACTCTCTTTAAAAGAAGAAATTTCTGTTCTTACAAAATAATTAGATGTGGAAAATATGGAAAATATAGACAGTTTAGAAAAATACAAAATGATTGAAGAAGAAAGGATAAGTTTGTACGCAAGAATAAAGACCCTTGACGATGCATTTTTGAAAAGGGGTCAAAAAGAACAAACTATCCATTTAAATCAGCCCAAAGAAACTAGGTTTTACCATTCTAAACAAGGAATTGGTTTTAAAAATCCTAAATATTTGGAAAAGGCACAAAATGTTTTACCTGTATTCTATGACATGAATTATATGGGAGCCGGTATTAAATCTTTCTTTTTTGAGTCATCAAAAGAAGTTTTAAACCAAGAAAATGAGAAACGTGTTGCGCGTAAAGATAAAGAAATTTCTTTTCATTATGAAGAACTTAACGAGAGTTATTCTTCTAGAGTACCCACTTTAGAGGAAGATCTCTCGTCAACTTATTCAGAAACTGAATTGAACACTGAAACTGAAAAATCAACTCCTCAACTTTATATTCCTGCAAAAGTTCTTCAACAACAAATCATTGTTTTAGAAAAGGAATTAAAGTCGTCTCAAGAGAAAGCACTTGATCTTCAAGATGCTCTTCTTAAGAGAGAAGAAGAATTGGTAAATCAATCTTTTCAACAACTGTGGAAGTCACTGTCTACAGAGAAAATTTTGAAATAGTTTCACAACAATTGAAAGATCTTTCAAAACAACAAACACTTTCTCATTCCCTAAAAATTCCATGTATGTCATCAGATAAAGGTAAGGCTACAGCTGAAACTTCTTCTATCTTTGTCAAAGGTGAGTGCTCAAATGCTTTCAAGAATGAGGTTTCTAAAAAGACTCAGATAAAATCCAAGTCTTTTAAGAAACCCACTCACCACCAAAAAGAAAAGTCTGTCAAGTCTAAATCTTCCATATTTACTGACTCTAATCGTTTTGTTCCTACAGATCATATAAGGAGAGTCCCAAAAACCACCATGCAGGATTTTACAAGTTTTTTTGTGAAGAAGGCTTTAATGCCAAGTGAATTTGTTACTAGAGATAGGATGTCTGTAATCTCTAAAGACAATTTGTGTAACAAAGTGTGTGACAATGTTTGTAATGATGTACCGAATTCTACTATTTCGTTAAAGTACTCTTTCAAGGATTTGTTTAATCTATGTCAAACTAAATATAGACGACAGGTTCCTGAAATGAATGCTTTTGTGCCTTATCCTGTTAAACGTATTCGGAAAAAGAAAACTAAAAATAGTGCATCATCGGCCACAAACAAAGTTGAGACATGTCCGTTGCCAAGGCCCAAAACCAAAGCAACGGTCAAGAAGGTCTCAACAAGACAAAAACCGAAGGCAATTTCAGCGCCTAAGGTTCCAAAACCCAATAAATCCAATCTTCAATGGATTCCAAAGGGTTGTGCATCTGGACCACACACAAATGCTAGTTGGGTTTCTAAATCTGTACACGTGCCATATAAATCTGGAAATCCTAACAAAAAGGGACCCATATTGAGGTGGGTACCCAAGGTTGTGTGATCTTAATGCAGATGGTTCTTGGTTACTTCTGATCAAGACCCGTGCTTCAAAGAAATGGCTTCTAGTTACCTTAGACTAGGACCCGTTCTTTTGCTTGTCGGTTGTGCTTAAACCGACACGTTTGGCTTCTGTGCACACAGCCCAGGACCCGGTCTTAACTCATCATGTTTTCTGAACATCTCGGTTCAGAACACGGTTTGATTGTGAATTAAAAATGGATGTGTTTGAATGCATATAGTTTTTCATTATATGAATTTATGTGTTTTTCAGGCTAAGTCCATTTGGTATATGGATTCGGGTTGCTCCAAGCACATGACAGGAAGAAGAGAATTGCTGTCCAACGTTGTTGAACAGTATTGCGGAACTGTGAAATTCGGGAACAACCATCAGGCTCAAATAAGAGGATACGGGGACTTAGTTCTAAATAATCTGGTCATCAAGGATGTTGACTATGTTGAGGGGTTATCTCATAATCTTTTTAGCATAGGACAGCTCTGCGATAAAGGACTAGAAGTAACATTTAGGGCTAAGAACTGCAGTGTTAAGAACATGGATGGAAAAGAAATCTTGACTGGTTCCCGAAAATCTAACCTTTACACCATTGACGTATCTAAGCTTGTAGTAAAGGATAACATTTGTCTACTATCAAAAGCCTCTTCAAAAGACTCTTGGTTGTGGCATCGAAGATTATCCCATTTGAATTTTGATAACATCAACAAGCTGGCTGCGAAGCAATTGGTCAAAGGACTTCCTGAGTTACGCTATGAAAAGGACCATCTGTGTGGAGCATGTGAGAAAGGAAAAATGAAACGATCATCTCACAAACCAAAGCCCGAACCATCAACAAAAAGAGTTTTGGAGTTACTTCATATGGATTTATGCGGACCAATGACAACTCAAAGCATAAATGGAAAACGATATGTGTTGGTTATCGTTGATGATTATTCTCGATATACCTGGGTAAGGTTCTTGCGTTCCAAGGACGAGACAGCTCAAGAAATCATTGATTTTATCAAGAGTGTCGAGACCCAACAGCAGCTGTCAGTACAATCAATCAGATCAGATAACGGCACGGAGTTCAAGAACTCGGTAGTGGAGGGCTTCCTTCGATCCAAGGGGATTCAGCATCAATACTCTGCTGCTCGAACACCTCAACAAAATGGGATCGTGGAAAGGCGTAACCGTACGCTAGTAGAAGCCGCTCGTACAATGCTCACATACTCAAAGCTACCTCCGTTCTTGTGGGCCGAAGCCGTATCAACAGCATGCTATACACAGAATCGCTCCATCATTCATAAGCGTTTTAACAAAACTCCTTACCAACTCTTTTTGAATAAAGTACCATTTATCAAGTACTTACGTGTATTTGGTTGCAGGTGCTATGTGCTGAATGACAGAGACAACCTCGGGAAATTTAACGAAAAGGCTGATGAAGCGATCTTCATTGGATACTCATCCAACTCGAAGGCGTATCGCGCATTCAATACCCGAACCAGAATAGTCAATGAAAGTGTGCACGTCACATTTGATGAGTTGGCTGAACTGGCACCCGAAGTTGATCAATCAGGACCACGCATTACTCAAATGCCTGGAGACTCTTCGAATAACCCAATTTCTTTTTCTTCTTCTGTTTTGGTTAATTTATTTGATCCTTTTTATGTTGAATTTTTCGGTCCTAACGCTAGTGTGTCTAATGTTGTTAATAATGTAGGTAATCCTTCCAGTTCAACTGCGCCGCAAAGTTTCTCCACTCCATCTTCATCAACATATCCTCATCCATCCACATCATCCACCGACACATCCGCAGTTGAATCTACTCCTATAATACCCTCACATATAATACCAACGATTCTTCCTTCACCTGAACATTCGGAAATTGAACTAGAACCTGTGGTACCATCATTTGAAACCATTGACCATGAATCCTCATCCATTCCCATATTAACCACAGAGGTTCCATCCCGAGCACCCCTTCCACACGAGATCAAATGGACCCGCAGTCACCCAACAGAACAAATCATTGGTGACGTAACAACAGGAGTCCAAACTCATAGGGCATCTGCTAATGAATGTCTCTACGCATCATTCTTGAGTATGATAGAGCCCGCTCGTGTGGATGAAGCCCTGACAGATCCGGATTGGATAGTTGCAATGCAAGAGGAACTCAACCAGTTTGAACAGCTAAGAGTATGGCGGTTAGTTCCCAAGCCAAAAGACCGTACAGTCATCGGAACAAAGTGGATCTTTAAGAACAAACGAGATGAAAACGACATTGTGATAAGGAACAAAGCAAGACTTGTTGCCAAAGGCTACCGACAACAAGAAGGGATAGATTATGACGAGACCTTCGCTCCAGTTGCACGGATCGAAGCAATCAGAATCTTCTTGGCGTACGCGGCACACAAAGACTTCAAAGTGTACCAAATGGACGTCAAGACTGCCTTTCTAAACGGTGAACTTAACGAGGAAGTGTATGTTGAACAACCACAAGGCTTTGTTGATGCACATAAACCTGACCATGTTTATGTGCTAGATAAGGCCCTCTATGGTTTAAAACAAGCACCTCGAGCATGGTATGATAGTCTTTCGAATTTCCTTATTTCTGCCGGTTTCTATAAAGGTGTGGTGGACACAACTCTGTTCACTAAAAGGGAAGGCCCACATATAATGCTAGTACAGATTTATGTTGACGATATTATATTTGGATCTACTGACAGTAATTTTTGTAAGGATTTTTCAGCCCTAATGGAGTCTCGGTTTGAGATGAGTATGATGGGGGAAATGAACTTTTTCCTTGGATTACAAGTCAAACAACTTGAGGATGGGATTTTTGTGAACCAGTCGAAATATACTCTTGACATTCTCAAGAAGTATAAGTTAGACTCTTGCACGAGTATCGCAACTCCCATGGCCTCCAACTGTAAGTTAGACACCGATCCTTCCGGGAAAAGTGTCGATAATACAACTTACAGAGGGATGATAGGATCCTTACTGTACTTGACTGCCAGTACACCGGATATAGTGTTTTCAACATGTCTTTGTGCTAGATTTCAGGCCGACTCAAAAGAATCACACCTAACTGCGGTAAAACGCATTTTTCGTTATCTTAAGGGTATACCCGAACTTGGTCTATGGTATCCAAAGGGAACCGATTTCGATCTTACCGTGTTTTCAGATGCTGATTTTGCAGGTTGTAGAGTGGACAGAAAAAGCACATCGGGAGGAATACAGTTCTTAGGCGATAGACCGGTGAGTTGGTCTTCCAAAAAGCAGAATTGTGTATCCACATCCACAGCTGAGGCTGAGTATGTAGCAGCTGCAAGCTGTTGCTCTCAAGTGCTGTGGATGAGAACACAATTACGTGATTATGTGTTCTCACTCACCAATATCCCTATTTACTGTGATTCTCGAAGTGCAATTGCCATCTCCTGCAATCCCGTGCAGCACTCTCGAACAAAACATATAGATATCAGGTATCATTTTATTAAAGATCACGTTGAAAAGGGAACCATTGAGTTATATTTTGTTGGCACGGAATACCAACTAGCGGATATATTTACTAAAGCTTTAGACGAACCTCGTTTTCGGTTTTTAGTATCTCATATCGGCATGTTGAATCCACCTTCCAATTAAATATCAGATATTGTCTTAAATAATTCTATTTCAATCTATCATGATTGAAATTCCTTTATTTTAGAAAATAACTGTTATTTAAATTTAAGGCTTGTGTCACAAAAATAAAACTCATTATTTCCTTATCTGCGCATATTTTTAATAATTAATGAACCTGATAAATTGCTGTGTGAATTGTTCATCATGGAGTGGGATGCAAACAATATCCAGGTTTGTCGGTATTAGTAATGCTTAATAAGGGTTGTCGTGATTTAAATCTGAAAAGAAAAAGGAAAAAGGATCGGTATTTATTTGAGGGGGAGTAGAGTTAGGATTTTTTAAATTTTATAATTCTGTGTTTCTTTTTATTTCTTTTATAGTTAAATTTTTTTTAATTTTAGGATAGTCTTAATTTTAATTTAATTTTAAGTGTTAATTTAAGAGGTCAGAAAATCACAAAAAGATTTTTTCTGTCAAATTTATCAAAAAGCCAAAAAGATTTTAGTTTACTTCATTTCATTTTATTTTAATTTCAAAATTAAAGAAAATTCCAAAAATATCTTTTATTTTTCTGTATTGGAACAAAAAATTTCTTTTTGTTGCATTTTTTTCTTAAAAGCCCAAAAACATTTTCTTGTTGTGTTTGAGTCCAACCCACCGGCCCAATCTCATTTGGGGCGCGGATCCCTTTTGACCCGACCCGAACCGCGCGGAGACATATTAAACGGTGGTCAAATGGTCAACAAAGTCATTACTTCCACTTCAAGCTTTCATCTTCTTCTTCTTTCTCTCATCGACGAACACCACCGCACACTTCCACCATTGTTGCCGATTTCAAGCTTTTACTCCATCGTTTTCTTCGGTTTTTCTTGCTTTATTCATCATCTGCATCACCAGGTAACACTTCTTTACATTTATTTCAGTCTTTAACTTAGTATATTACTTGTTTGATTTTCAAAATATTTCCACTTTTTCATTTCGGTTTTTACACTTTATAGGTAGTTTAATGTGTTATATTTCCTTAGGTGTAGTTAGATAAAATGTTCCTTAGGTTGTTTTAGTTTAGGATCTATAATTTCATGCATTTTCAGTAAGATTCCAACTGTTCACGTTTTTATTTTGCATGAACATTAACTGCACTCATGCAGTTTCGGATGTCCGAATTCGGACCACCACCCGAATTCGGATGTCCGACTTAGAATAATTTCAAAAATTTTTCAAAGTACAAAATGCATTTCGGACCACTGTTGATCCGAATTCGGTTCACTGTTGATCCGAATTCGGACCATCACATCAGGGTCAAAATTTTCAAAATTGAAAAATTGTCTAAGTATGTTCACCACTATGCATCCGAATTCGGATGATACCCGGATTCGGCCCTCATCCGAATTCCAGGTACCATCCGAAATTGGGACACTTTCATCTCATTACATGCATTTTCACATGTCCCAATCCGAATTCGGACCATGTTCACACCGCATCCGAATTCGGACCACATCCAATCATTTCATGAACTACACTTCGGACCATCATCCGAATTCGGTCCCCATGTATCACATTATCCGAATTCGGTCCCACTCACTTCATTCATGCATCATTCCATTTCGGACTGATCCGAATTCGATGACACTGTTCATCCGAATACCATCCGAAATTCAACACTTAGGATTTTTTTAAATTTTCATTTTTCATGTTTTCCATTTCTGCATTTTCATATAAATTAAAAAAAATCATAAAAATAGTTCCATCCAAGTGCATCATTGATTAGAGTTAGGATCAGTGTTTGAGTGAAACGGTCTTATCTAACATCGGTCTCTTAACGATTGACTTTGGACTTTGTTAGTAGAATTTTATTCTACTGACAAAGACCCGATGTTAAACAGATCAGAGAATTGTCTATTTCACACTCATCTAGACTTCACATCAATGCATTATCATATCGAGTCTTATGATTCTAACTTTGTTGCACTTTGCAGGATAATGGATCCAGCAATCGTTCTTACCGTACCCCATCCTCCTATCCCTAATAATAACGCTCAGCTACCCGAGGAAGCCATTCTGCCAAGCGCCGAGTTTGTCGAGTTTATCCCCCATAACTGGCAACTCGACGTCTCTATCCTCCCAAAAGAATCCCAAACCCTTGCCTTTGACATCCTCACCCGCCATCCCATATACTATGCCCTTTCAACAGCCATAGCCGTTCCCCAGATTTACCTACAACAATTCTGGAACAGGCTTCAATTCATAACCGACCCTGAACCTCACTTCACCTCCACCATTGACTGCGTTCCAGTCAAAGTCACAACCGCAGCCATCCGTCACATCCTTCGTCTTCCCATACAAGACTATCTTACCTCCATTGACTCGTTCGATCCAAACCCATCCGTCTCAGAAGCCCTATCTGAAATTCAAACCCTAGGGTATGACGGCCCTCTCACCAAACCTTCCGACTTCCGCACCAAAAACCTTCAGTCCCACTGGAGGATTCTCTTCGATGTGCTCAACAAGTGCCTAACAGCCAAGCATTCCGGTCACGACTCAGCGTCGGCCCAGGTATTAGCCATGTTCACTGGTTTGGCCTTCGACCGACACGTGGACTATGCGGCTTTCATTTTTGAAGAATTAAGAAGAGTCCACGTGGAAAGAAGCACAAAGAAAGGACGCAAGTATGTCCCCTATCAACGATTCCTTCAGCTCCTCATCCAGTATGCAATGGATCAGGACGAAGACATTCATGAGCGTCCGGAAGCTGATGTCTACCCCACCGTGGCTATTCAGAAATTGACATTGCCAAAGGGGGCCCCGACGGTACAGGTGATGAAAATTCCGTTATCGACTCTAACAAGGTCGAGGGGTACAGATCGGGTCAGGGAATATATGAGAGAATATTATCCGGATGAGTCTCAGTCTGAATCGACTGAGACTAACCAGTCCGAAGGTGAGCAGCAAGAGAGTGAGAATGAGGGAGAAAGGATGCATGTACAACACTCTATGGGTTATGGTGAGCGGGAGTTTGTGAGTGTAAGGGAGGGAGCCGTAGGTGAGACGGCAGAGACGGCGGATTCTGAACGAACCGTCTCTGTCGTAAGACCGAGGGATATGCAATCTGAGGGAGAACCAAGCCCCATTAGCCGGACTCCCACTCAAAAGACCGTTAGTCCAGCGGTCGCAACAACCCCCACCATCCACTTGGTTTCCCCTCAAAGGGAAACCACTTCATTCCACGGGGATCTTCCACACACGCCATCGCCCTCTCATTCGGAGAGTGGCGGTGTTGAAAGAGGTCACACTCCTCCCCACGTGACCGACATTCCTTCGCCCACGATTCCATCCCCACAAATTCACACCGTGCACGATGCCTTTGTGGCATCCCCAAGAGCTGCCTCCGTGGCAGCTCAACAAACTTCCGGATCTGAGCATCCCGTAGCGGAGCCGGATATGACGGAAGGAAGACCGGGAGTGGCTCAATCAACGCCGTCCACTTCCGGCCATCTCCCCATAAATTTGGAGATGTTAACGGCAGCATTACGTGCTGCCGGAGTTATCACCCGGGCTGACCTGGACGCCCAAAGGGAGGCAGCCGAGGAACGACACACCGCCCTTCTTTCTCTTATAAAGGGTAAGGGTGTCGCCTCCGAAGTCGGCCCCTCACCAGGATCCCATTCAGTCCAACTTCAAATGGCGGAGCTCTCTGACAAACTGGACGCACTTAATCGCCTAATCCTTCAAGTCCAAGAGCAACTCAATTCAAGGATGGATCGCCTTGAGTAGGCGGTTATAGATCTTCAGTGCCGCACTCAGGCCGAAGCCCCCAAAAGAAAACATGACGACCAGGACGACCCTGATCGTCATGAGGGGGAGAAGCGCAGAAAAGTACAATTTGAGGAGCCCATGCTGGGTATAGGGGGAGCAGAGACCGCCGAGGGGTCTGAATTTCAGGGGTCGGGGGAAAAGTCACATGAGGCTCAGGAGTACATGCTAATAGAAGACGAGCCGATGGTCGAGGGTCCAGCTCCACTGGATCCAATGACAGCCATGGTAGAATTTGAGGAGCCACACGAGAAGGTTGAAATCATATTAGTTTCTGATTCAGATTCTGATACCGAGGACAACCAACCACTTTTAACTCCTAAGCCTGAACCTGATTCTCCAACCAAAAAATCCTCATCCTCTTCCTTCGATTTCCTGAATTCACCACCCAGAGCCCAACAGGAAGACATACTCTCATCCATCCAAGCTCCCTCATCACTAAAAGAATCCCACATTACAGTCAGCCCACCAAGATCCCCAAGCCCTCCACCAGTCCAACAAACCCAACGCTCAGGTCCCTCCCCAACAAAAAGGGTTGACTGCTTCGACGAAACTCCGGAGGGTCCTGGCGTGTACAGAAAAGACGATTTATTCTGGGTAGACCACTACACCAAAGGAAAAGTTCATACTCTGCCGCAGGAAGAAAAAGACCAAATGCGTCAAGAACGGCGGGGGACAATTATAAAGCTTCTTGAAGCCAAAAGATCTGAAATCGAAGAACCCCCCGTTCAAGGCCTGAAAGAATTTCTGCAGAACTTTCCCCCGGAGAAGTTTCAAAATCCATATCTTGAAGAAAGGTTCAAGATGGTTTTCAGAAAGAAGCCTGGAGCGTTCAGCAGACGCCTTCTCATGGAACTTACAAATGTCTCCAAAGCTGAACAGGCTGAATACTACCAATTGATGCTCCGGGAACAAAGGTCTAAGGTGTCGAAGTCAAAGATCAAAAAGTTCAAGACAATCACGATGTGCAAAAGAGCCAGAGTCTTCTATCCATCCTACCAAGTGGAAAGAGAAGATGGGACGGGAGATGACATCTTCGAGTATGATCTTGACTTCATAAGTGCGGATGACGTTGAATTCCTTCACAATAGTCTGAAACATCGCATCAAGAAACGTCTATCGCACATGACCGCAGTAGGAGCCCTAGTATGAAGCATGAATCGCCGATCGATAATAATGTGCCTAAGAGATTTTCAGATGGCGATCGAAAGTGATTTGGTTAAGGTAGGGCTACGTGCACCGGAACAAGACAGCTTTCTCCTAGCCCACCACCCGGCCTACAGAGTTATACTTAAAGGAGATCCGGGTGTTATTTTTGTGAACTACAAGGGCTACAAAAGGTATATGCGCTTTGAGGATCTACCTTGCTATTCCGATGGTACACTTCGACTGGTTCGAGCTGCTCTATCAAAGAAAGTACAAGATTATGATGCTCAACCAGATCCTGAATAGAGATGCTCACCTACGGAGATACAGAATACACTCAGCGGCATAGACTACCTGAACGAGCGGCTACATACAAGACAAGTAACCAGACGATTCGACGTCATACTTGGTCTTCGTGAATCCACAGATCATGCCCGCGTTCCAGGACCTCCTAAGTGATCGAAAAGGGGGAGATTGTTAGATTAATTATTTCGATCCTAGGAGTTATTTTGTAATATTTATTTTCATTGTAATTTGTCTTGTATTTATTTCTATGTATTTCATGTTTATGTAATAGTGTAGGGACCAATGTTGCCAAGTCTTGTAAGTTAATTAATGGAGCCTATAAAAGGCTCCTAGGGTTTACTTTTGAAAAGAAGACGGTTGACTACATTTGAATATTCATTTTTCACAGCCGCCACTGTTCCATTGTTCCATCAAAAGATTCAAACATTCATCTTGTCTTCTTTCTTATTAAACACATTTATTGAGCTCGTTTTCTTCATGTGTTTGATGAGATAATCATTGAGGTGCTGAATACATACGGGATTTCATAATAACACAGTCCTACTATCTTTGGGTTTGCATCTCTACTAGTCCTGATTACCAATTGGGCTCAAATGAACTCAATTTTTCATAGGACTGGGTTTTTCTAGGAACAATTACGATGAGTTCTGGACCGGTTAAGCCTCTTAATGTGCATCTCTACTATCTTTTATAAAACAACTAGGTTAATACCCATGTGTTACATGGATTGATATAACAAATTAGTTATAAATTAAATATTTATAAAGAGGCGGGATCCCTTAGGAACCCTTTTTTAAATTAAGGTACAATAAAAACCAACAAAAATATGACACAGAGACAAAATCATTGAGTGAATAGTAAATAATGACGACTTTAAGTCAATGTTTAAGTAAAAAAAAAAAGACAGTTAAGATGTTATTCAAAATATTTGAATTATTGATTTAAATATACTATTTTATGATTATTACATATGTGATTCAATTCAATTGTTATCTTCTTATTACTGATTCAAAAATGGTGAACCTTCACTCTATTTTATTTGTTGTTACGTTATCATCAATCTCCTAGAAATCAACAAAATAATTTTTAAATGGTAATTTTTTATCTTTTTGATTTTTTTGAAGTATATTAATCTAAATAGTATACATTTTTTAGAGACTATTAAATTAAAGGGATAATTGTGGAAAAAACCTCCAAGTTATCAGTTTTTTGTGATTAAAACCCCAAACCATTTTTCGTTGCATAGAAAACCCCAAACTAACTGAAAATCAGTAAATCAAGGTTTTAACATTGGGTAACCAGTTGAAACCGGTTATTAATCCTATGTGGACTGGTTATAACCTACGTGGAATAAATTTTAATTGTTGAAACTACCTGTCAAGTATTACACATCATTTAAACTCCCGTTGATAATTTTTAATTGTAATTTTTAAACAGGATTACACTATCAACGAGAGTTTAAATGATGTGTAATACTTAGCAACCGATTTCAACAATTAAAATTTTTTCCACGTAGGTTATTTATCGGTTCACGTAGGATTATAACCGGTTTCAACCATTTACCCATTGATAAAATCTTGATTTACTGATTTTTAGTAAGTTCAGGGTTTTTTATGCAACGAAAAATGGTTTGGGATTTTAGTCACATAAAACTGACAACTTGGAGGTTTTTTCCGCAATTATCCCTAAATTAAACTATATATATGTTTTCTTATTGAAGATGGTTTAATTAATAATAAATATCTATTGCTTAAGTGATTAAAACTTGATATAACAATTTCAACGTCAACTTAAAAAATAATCAAGATTATTCGAAATTAAGTTATCTTAAAATATAAAATTTGCAACTTTAGTTTTGAAATTTTAGAAAATATTAATACACAATTCTATTAAAGAAAATACATTTGGAAATTTGAATGATTATTTTATTATAATGTGTCATAAAGATTTGATAACAGAATTTTTTTTCAAAATTATTATATACTAAGGTTTTTAGTTCTTATTTCATACAATTATTTATTCTTTCAGACATTTAAATTTGAAATTATTATTTTATAAATCTTTTAAAAAAATTTATTTTAGATCTTAAATTTGACAATTTTATTTTATTATTTTTTTAAGATTTATTTATTTTTGGGACATTTAAACTTGAAGTTTATTATTTTATTGTTTTTTTTAAACTTTTTTATTTTACATTGTTAATTTTGAAAACTTTTGATAAGTATTAATTATAGTTTCAATTAGTTTGGGAAACACAAATAATAAGTTTCAATCATAAAGTCTAATTAAATCAATTAAATGACATGCATGTTACTTAAATTAATATTAATTTTATTTTTGGAAAAAGAGTGAGAAAATGAAAAAATAGTGTATCAGGAGAATGACACGTGGCAAGAGTTGTTCTCATTTATTATAATATATAGATAGATAGATAGATAGATAGATTGTATAGATCGAAGGAGGTAGGCTTTTGTTTCCTTTTATTTTTTCCAAAACTTGTTCGCCGGCCTAAAATAATATTTACTTTAAGGATTTTGTTAGGCACAAAAAGGCCTCAGTCAAACCTGTTCTGCATTCAAGGGGGAGATTCTAAATCAAACTTGTTGATGCATTTCAAGGTTGAATTTAAGGCCTGTTATATGCCTTATTGAGACCTGAAAATGATTTGCAATATCAGTCCAAAGTTGTTTTATATGTTGCATGTGTTGCAACAAAGACAGTTTGTCCAAGCTGTTCAGTCTGCTGAACAGGCTGGACATCAACTGTCTACGCTGCTCTACACTAGTGAGCAGCTTGGGCAGTTTACAAGTGTTCTGTTCTTTGTGAACAGGCTAAACACTCTATGGAATATGTTTCCAAGTCCTCATGTATTGTTTTTGGCTAAAAGATCAGTTTACAAAGTCGAAGACAAAGTGGAAAACAGAACTGCTCAGCCTGCCCATGCTGTTCTGTTACATGAAGACAAAAGGATATTTGAAAAGGGTGACAGACCTTTTTCTTATATCAAAATAGGACTTAACAAAGGAAGAAAGACACAAAGTTGACATTCCTTATTTAGTTAAAGGCAATACAATAGTAGACAAAGTGAAAAGACAAAAGTTCTGCCCACATGAAGACAAGTCTGCTTTTCAGAATGTGCAGAAAAGTTTATGTTGTCTTTTCAACAAGACTTTCCCTTTTTCCTTTCGTCCAATGAAGAAGCTTCACTTAGATCCTCTGAGTGAGTATAAAAAGAAACTTCCAAGGATTGAAAGATTAAGCCAAAAAGCTAAGTGTTGAAATCAAGAGTAAACGTGCATTCAAGTGTATCTTTCATGCATGCAAGTCTGCTTGAATAAAACAGTGCTTGGTGTCTAAGCTGTTCTTGTTCAAGCTGTTCCTCTGAGTCTTGTAAACACAGTGAGTGATTCTTAGTGAGTGTATTCATTGTAACTAGTTTAAGTCTGTCTTAGACTAGTTAAACATACTGTTGTATATGTCATCTCAGCTTGAACCTTTCCGCATTCAAGCTCGTTTGTAATTAACATTTGTTGATAATACATACAAACATTGAGAAAATTATGTGTAGTTTTTAAATTGATGTATTCACCCCCCCTCTACAGCTTAAGGCTATATACTTGGGAAACCTTTCGGGACCTACAACTGGTATCAGAGCAGTTTAGAGTGTGCGTCATTCTAGATCTCTCATTCTCCCAAAGTTTCCATGGACAACAGTGCTGCAAGTTCCTCATACTATGACAATGGCTCAATGGGCAAACCTCCAAAGTTCAATCATCAGAACTTTTCTGGTTGGAAGTGCAGAATGATGCTCTACTTAGAGAATCTGGATGTGCAACTACCAGAGATTGTAATGGAGGGTCCCTATGTGCCAACCTCTGTTAAAACTATAACTCCTGCTGTTGAAGGAGCTGCTCCTGAAATCAGAACATTTGAGAAAGCAAAAGCTCAATGGTCTGATGAAGACAAAAGACTGGTGGCTCTTGATGCAAAGGCCAGAAATAACCTAGTCATCTCTCTGCCTGATGATGTGTTCAAACAAGTTGAGAAGATGAAGACTGCAAAGGAGATGTGGGATACTGTGTGTACCGTCTATGATGGACCCACAATCACACTTGACAACAGGATTAATAATCTTGTTAGATAGTATGAACTCTTCTTTGCAAAACCAAAGGAGACTCTCACTGAAACCTATACCAGGTTTACTGCCCTTGTAAATGATCTCAAAGCTGTTGGGATCACCAAGGACAGCTTGACTTTGGTAAACAAATTCTTAGACGTCCTGCCTGAAGAATGGAATTATTTTTCTACAATCTTAAGGAATTCAGGTACCATCAGAAGTATGGATCTTGTTAACCTGTATAGTTCCTTACTGAATGATGAGCAGTCAAGGCAACAGAAGAGAAATGCCTTGGAAATATCTAAGAAATGTGCAGCCTTTGTGGCCAGTGTGAGACAACCTGTAAATCAAGTGAGTGATGTGTTCACTCAACCTGATCAACAGGCTGATGATAAGGAGGAAATGTCTGATGAGGAAGACAATGCAGATATTGCTGAACTGGATGATGAGCAAATGATAGCCATGCTTGTCAAAAGGTTCAACAAGAAAATGTTTGGAAGAAACATGCTGCAGGGAAGCTCAAATGCTGTTAAAAAGAAGGCATTTGATAAGACCAAAGCTGAGTGCTTCAAATGTGGCAAACCTGGCCACACAGCTGCTGACTGTGTGTCAAAATCTGTTGGTCAGTCATCCAAACCACACAAGACAAACAGGGATGATGGCTATAGGGTTAAGTACCTTATGGCTATGGCTAAGCTGAGGAAGTTGGAAAACTCAGTGGTTTCCAACCGGCAAAAGGGACTGATGGCAGAGACTTGTGACTGGGAGGAGTCTGATTCATCATCTGATGAAGAAGACAATCACTGTCTGATGGCCAACACTAATGTCCCATCAACAAGCAACTTCAAACAGGATCTGGCTGAAGCTGAAGCTTTTAGCAGCTTGGAGAACTGGAACCCTACAATGATGTACAAGGTACAAAATTTTATGGATTACACTTCTGAAGAAAAAGTTAAAATGTTTGAATATATGCTTGTTGATCTGAAAGCTGCTGTTGAGAAGCATACTGTTTTATTATCTGAAATCTCTAAGCTTAAAACTGATCTTGAAACAAAATCCAGTAAACTGGACAGTTTCCATAAGTTGGAAACTGAACTTGATGATTTAAAACACATCAATTCCATTTTACTGGAAGAGAAGAGAGAAACAGATATAAAACATGCTAAGCTTCAAAAGATAGTTGACTCTTGGTGCCAATCTGCACAAAAAGTCAGCCATTGCATAAGTCAGCAGATTCCTGCACAAATCCAAGCCTATCTTGGAGGGGATCTTGACACAGCAGCTTCCATTGTTGAGGTCAATAATTTGAAAGAAGACTTGTCCACTCTTGGTGAGCTTCCAAACACTTTTATTCAAAAAGTGAATGGTAAATTAATCTCAACAAACAGGTTTGTCAGGCCTCAAAACACTGACAGCTCGTGTGAACCTAGCTCAAAAGCTGCTGATGAAATAAGTTTTCAATCAAATAAGCTTGCTAAGTGCTCTGCTGATACACACAAGCAAAAGAAAGGAAAGCATGTCCAAACTACAGCTGTGGACACCAAACCTGTTGACAAAGCAGGCTTTGGGTCTAAAGCTGATGTAAAAAGGCATACTAATCCTTTTAATGCTGAACATTTTGAAAATAAGTTTTCAAAAGGTAAGCAGTCTGCCTTTAACAAGGGTAAGTCTCATGTTGAAGGCAAACCTGCTGTGATTTCAAATAAGTTTTCTAATCATAGTGGTAAACTGGTTTTAAATGAAAATAAGTCTTTCAAAACCAGAAATAATGATTATGTTGATAGGCAACATCAATCACATCTCAGGAAGGACAAAGGCAAGCCATTACTCAGACTGAGAGATCTGGGAATAAGTTTCCTAAACCTGTGAAAATTGAAAAGCCAATTAAGCTTCCTATCTTTGACATCTGTCCTCCTAAAAAGAGGAAAGAAGAGACAGGCAAAGCTGTGGCTATTGAACTTTCCACTCAAGCTGTTGATTCATCAAATAGTAATAAGTTTGCTAAATCTACTGGTAAAATCAACAGAAATAACTCAGAATGTGTTTCTGAAAGGTCTTCTTCCAAAAATGCTAAAAGGAGAAAATGTTATAAATGTGGAATGAAGACACATCTGGCCAAAGATTGTCCTGAAACTGAGGACATGAGGCCTGCTGACTTTGATGGTTCCCTCACAACTAACATAAACAGTGTTAAAAACATCTTAGTCAATGAAAGTGGTATCCAAACTGATACCATTCAACTAGGGAATATTAGTGTTGATATCACAAGTCCATCAACAAATGTTGATGATGTAGGAGAACTCATCTCTGTGATGAGTTCCCCTAAAAATGACTAATATTCTTCTTGTCACTTTGCACGAAAAACAACCATCCCAGGTTTGGTACTTGGACAGTGGCTGCTCGGGGCACATGACAGGTTGTAAGGACCTGCTGAGTGATCTCAGGCCTGAAAAAGGGCGAAAAGTCACATTTGGTGACAATGTACAGGGATCTACTGAGGGATATGAAACTCTTAAAGCTGGTGCTGCAGTGTTCGAAAGAGTAACCTATGTGGTTGGACTAAAACATAACCTTGTTAGCGTAAGTCAACTGTGTGATGCTGACTATAAAGTTAACTTTGATGAGCACCTGGGTTACATATTGGATCCCCAAGGCAAAGTTGTGCTATGTGCTCAACGAAAGAAAGGTGTATATGTTGTGGACATGCAATCTGCTGATCCCACAACTGAAACCTGTTTTCTCACAAGAACAAATGCAGACCTAAACTGGTTATGGCACAAAAGGCTGTCACACCTGAACTTCAAGAATATCAACAAACTCTGTAAGAAAGATTTGGTGACATGATTGCCTTCTATGACCTTTGTTAAGGATAAACTCTGCACAGCTTGTGAGAAAGGCAAGTAGAGGAAATCATCATTTAAATCCAAACATAACTTTTCTATTGATACTCCTCTCTTCTTAATCCATATGGACTTGTTTGGACCTGTTAATGTTCCAAGTCTAAGAGGAAGAAGATACACTCTAGTAATGGTTGATGAGTTCTCCAGGTACACATGGGTTATCTTCTTGAAGAGCAAAGGAGAGGCTGCTAGAGAAATTATTGAATTTGTGAAAAAGATGGAAATGCTGAACTCTGTCCAAGTGAAGCAGCTTAGAAGTGATCATGGTACTGAATTCAGAAACAGTACTCTTGAAGACTTCTGTGAAGAGAAAGGAATCGCTCAAAACTTTTCAGCTGTAAGAACTCCACAACAAAACGGAGTTGCTGAAAGAAGAAACAGAACTCTCATTGAAGCTGCTAGAACCATGCTGTGTGCATCTGGTTTACCTTCATCATTCTGGGCTAAAGCTGCTAACACTGCCTGCTTCACCCAAAACAGATCCTTAGTGGTGAAAAGGTTCAACAAGACCCCCTATGAGCTGCTCAAAGGGAGGAAGCCAAATGTCAGTTACTTCCATGTGTTTGGTTGTCCCTGCTTCATTCTGAATCAAAGGGACCAACTGGCAAAGTTTGAACCAAAAGCTGATGAAGGTGTGTTTGTTAGCTACTCTGCTATCTCCAAAGCCTACAGAGTGTACAACAACAAAAGAAAGGTGATAGATGAATCTATCAATGTCACCTTTGAAGAGTCCAAGAATGCTTCCACCAAAGCTGTTCCAGAATCAGTTTCAGGAGAATTAAACTTTGATGATCTCATGCATTCAAACAGTGAAGAGGACTCAAAAGCTTCCACTACATCCAATGTGGAACCTGTTAATCATGATGGGCATGATGATGATTATGTCAATACACCCTGTGTGAATAAGTGTACTGACTTAATCACAACTGCATGTCCTGAACCTATCACTGCTGATTTTCCTGGTTCCTCTGCTGATATGTTCAACAGTGGTCAGTCATGTTCAACAAGTGAGCAGGCTCAAGACAACAGTGTGTCTGAAAATCTTGAGAGCTGTTCAACAGGACCTGCTGAAGCTGCTGATAACTCAGGAGAATCCTCATTGAAGAATGATCCTAAGTGGATCAGATGTCACCCCAATGATCAAATAATTGGTGACATCAGCAAAGGGGTACAAACAAGGTGGGACAGCTTAGGGAACTTCTGTATATTCTCCAGTTTTGTTTCACTAATGGAGCCAAAGAAGGTGGATGAAGCACTAAAAGATGCCAACTGGATCACTGCCATGCAAGAAGAACTCAATCAGTTTGAGAGAAACAAGGTATGGGAAGCTGGTCCCTGCTTCTAAAGGCAAAACTATAATTGGCACTAAATGGGTTTTCAGGAATAAAATGGATGAGCAAGGTCATGTCATTAGAAATAAGGCAAGACTGGTTGCTCAGGGTTATAGACAGAAGGAAGGAATTGACTATGATGAGACATTTGCTCCTGTAGCCAGGCTAGAAGCAATTCGTTTGTATCTAGCCTACGCTGCTCATAAGAGCATTAACGTATTTCAAATGGATGTGAATAGTGCATTTTTGAATTGGAAGCTGCAAGAAGAAGTTTATGTCAAGCAGCCTCCAGGTTTTGAAAATGAACAACATCCAGGTTTTGTCTATAAGTTGGACAAAGCTCTCTATGGTCTCAAACAAGCCCCTAGAGCCTGGTATGACACTCCTACTGAATTTCTTATGAGCAATGGGTATTCTAGAGGTAAAGTAGATACCACACTGTTCATAAAGAAGGTGAAGTCTGATATTATGCTTGTTCAAATCTATGTGGATGACATAATATTTGTTTCTACAAATGAGCAGTTATGCAAGAATTTTTCATTACTTATGAAATCCAAATATGAAATGAGTATGATGGGAGAACTTACTTTCTTTTTAGGATTACAGGTTAAACAAACCTCAACTGGAATTTTTATAAATCAAAGAAAGTATACTTTAGATCTCTTAAAAAAGTTTAAATTTGATCAAAGTTCTCCTATTAAAACCCCAATGGCAACCAATGTAAAATTGGATGCTGATGCCAGTGGCAAAGCTGTTTCAGTAACAGCTTACAGAGGTATGATTGGGAGCTTGCTATATTTAACTGCTAGTAAACCTGATATTATGTTTGCCACCTGTTTGTGTGCTAGGTTCCAAGCTGATCCAAAGGAATCTCATCTAGCTGCTGTTAAAAGAATCTTTAGATACCTGAAGGGCACATCAGGTTTGGGTCTTTGGTATCCCAAAGACTCAAGCCTTGAACTAACAGGTTATTCAGATTCTGATTTTACAGGCTGCAGGCTAGATAGGAAAAGCCAACAGGTGGATGTCAACTCCTTGGTGGTAAGTTGATAAGTTGATGTAGCAAGAAGCAGAACTCAGTGTCTACTTCTACTGCTGAAGCTGAGTACATTGCTGCTGGAAGCTGCTGTGGGCAGATTCTGTGGATGCAGCATCAGCTTGAAGACTATGGGCTTGTGTATAGGAAAACTCCTATTCTGTGTGATAACACAAGTGCCATAGCCATCTCCAACAATCCAGTATTTCATTCAAGAACAAAGCATATTGAGGTCAGACATCACTTCATCAGGGATCACATTCAGAAAGGTAATGTGGAGGTAAGTTTTATTTCCACAAATGAACAGCTTGCAGACATTTTCACCAAACCTCTTGATGAAACCAGGTTTAATTACCTTGTCAACAAGCTGGGCATGTTAAACAAAAGTGACTAAGTGTCTTCAAAAGTCTAAGACTTTGTATGTCTCATACTTCTCAAGTTTCTCAGAATAGCTTAGACAGAACAGGTTATGCATATTCTGTACTTAGCCATTTTTCTAAAATCCTTGAACAGCTTGAACATATAACAGGCTGAACAATAACAGTTTACCCGTCCAGCCTGCTCTGATGGTCTATTCTCCACCCTGCTCACTCCTTCACACTGATTTACAAGACATTGTCTTGTATCATGTTCAACAAATGAACACAACCTGATCTTACATTAGAACACAGGTTGAAAGTTCAGTGTGAAGAGTGAACTGCTTGAAGTGTGAACAGCTTGTGATGACCCTGCTCATCATAGGTTTGACCAACAGCTTAGACCAACAGTTTTTAACTACCTTTCTTCACAATTAAGTGTAGGTCCCAAAAGATATCCCAAGTATATAGCCTTAAGCTGTACAGGGGGGGGGGGTGAATACAGCAATTTAAAAACTACACACAATTTTCTCAATGTTTGTATGTATTATCAACAAATGTTAATTACAAACGAGCTTGAATGCGGAAAGGTTCAAGCTGAGATGACAGATACAACAGTATGTTTAACTAGTCTAAGACAGACTTAAACTAGTTACAATGAATACACTCACTAAGAATCACTCACTGTGTTTACAAGACTCAGAGGAACAGCTTGAACAAGAACAGCTTAGACACCAAGCATTGTTTTATTCAAGCAGACTTGCATTCATGAAAGACACACTTGAATGCACGTTCACTCATTGTTTCAGCACTTAGCTTTTTGGCTTATCCTTTCAATTCTTGGGAGTTTCCTTTTATACTCAATCAGAGGATCTAAGAGAAGCTTCTTCATTGGATGAAAGGAAAAAGGGAAAGTCTTGTTGAAAAGACAACATAAACTTTTCTCCACATTCTGAAAAGCAGACTTGTCTTCATGTGGGCAGAACTTTTGTCTTTTCACTTTGTCTACTGTTGTATTGCCTTTAACTAAATAAGGAATGTCAACTTTGTGTCTTTCTTCCTTTGTTAAGGCCTATTTTGATATAAGAAAAAAGTCTGTCACCCTTTTTCAAATATCCTTTTGTCTTCATGTAACAGAACAGCGTGGGCAGGCTGAGCAATTCTGTTTTCCACTTTGTCTTCGACTTTGTAAACTGATCTTGTAGTAAAAAACAATACATGAGGACATGGAAACATATTCCATAAAGTTTTTAGCCTGTTCACAAAGAACAGGTTCTGTTCAAAAAGAACAGAACACTTGTAAACTGTCCAAGCTGCTCACTAGTGTAGAGCAGCGTAGACAGTTTATGTCCAGCCTGTTCAGCAGACGAATAGCTTGGACAAACTGTCTTTGTTGCAACACATGCAACATATAGAACATCTTTTGACTGATATTGCAAATCATTTTCAGGTCTCAATAAGGCATATAACAGGCCTTAAATTCAACCTTCAAATGCATGAACAGGTTTGATTAAGAATCTCCCCCTTAGATGCAGAAAAAGTTTGACTGAGGCCTTTTTGTGCCTAACAATCTCCCCCTATATGCAATAACCAGTCTAAGCTGGCCTTATCAAGAATCACTATATATTTTTACAGTACATTACAACATCAACGTAAAGTAAAAGATCAATTTATATATACACTGATTTTTTATTACATAAAACAACACATGTTCTTACAAAAGTACAACTGATGTACTGATGTATATTACAACTGATGCAAAAGAAAAATTACAACTTATGTAATTAAAGTACAACTAATTTACATCAGATTTTGGACTGTTTTTGTTGGGAGCAAATAATGGTAAGCCTGTCCAACTGATGAACAGCTTCCATTCTTCACCTACCCAGATGGTAGATGGACTTCACTACAATGGAGGGGGACCTTCAAACATCTTCTCAAGTTGCTCCCTTGTATCCTCAAGTTCTTCAATTTCACTTCTCATGATCATAAACTTGGGATCTTCAAGTTCACCTCTCTCATAACAGCCTCTGAGCTGATCCCAGACTGCTGCTCTCCACCTGCTTGACTGCCTGAATGAAACTGCAAGTCTGAAGGCTACAAGCTGTCTCAGATCCACCTTGTATAGATTTGATGCTCTCTGAAAGCATTTCTTCTGAGTTAAGGGATCTACAAAAAATGCCCCCTGTGAAGACCTCCCCTTCCGGGGCAGTCCTCAGAGTCTAGGTCCCACATCATGCAATACGATATCAACCATACTAAGATAGGGTAATTAATTGCGGAATTAAAAATTACATGTACATACAGATTAGGATTTAAGTTACATATTTCAAAATAAAGTTATAAAAAGGTAACATCTAATCTAATAATCATAACATCATACATCACATCATGTCTACCCAAAACCACCACGTTTACTGTCTTCCAATCAGTACCAGAAAGTTTGTTGAGTAGTGGTCTAAGAAAGCTTCAAAACTTGGATCTTGAATGACCTAAGTACTAGGTCCTGCAGGTGATTTTCCTTTGGCTTTTCCTGTAAAATATTAATGCAGCAACTGTAAGCAATGCTTAGTGAGTTTATAGATTTTCAATATCAACATGCGTGTCAAGCGGAGTCATTAGTCTTAGCGTGATATGTCTTGGCTGCCGCTACAGCATATAGAATATCATAGAATCGGATGATGTTCAGGCCACACTCACGCTTAATCGTGGGGATCAGCCACATACTGGGCTAGCTACCAGTAAGTCAATATGGCGGAACATCGGAGGTCATTACCAAGTTCATAAGAACTGGTGAAATAGCCAAGTCTAGAACAATAGACCATCAAGGCTAGTCAAGCTGAATCAATATATATGTCAAATGTCTGATCAATAGAGAAAGCTTAAGTCATAGAAGTCATGATAGCAATAAGTCATAAAGCAATGTCTGAAGAAGTCTGAAATGCAATATAATATGATAATCAAATAGCTATCATGATTCACTGGGCAACACCCAGCCATGGTGTGCACAGGTCTCAATCTAGCTGATAAGTGAATGACAATAAATCTAACATCAACAATATATCTCAAACGGAATTTATGCATGTTCAATCTGAATATCTATAACTCACAGGTCTGGGTCTTTATCAAACATATATAAAAATCTGCCACCTGAGTTATCTCAGGATTTTATCTTAGTCAGTCTGTTCTGTCAATCAAATCTTTGACCCGCTTTTAAGTCTTTAAGTCTTTAAATCTTTGTTCAGAATATACTGAACCTGTTCAAAATCATTCATGATAATATCATGTCAATTTCATCATCTTTATCATCATCATTCTAATCTTTAAATTCTTGAATTTTATCTGATTCTGATAACTTATTTATTCACAAATCATTCTCTGTCTCAATATTTCTCAAAAGTCCTTTATATATATATATATTTATATATATATAAATCATATATTTAATTTAAAATATCAAAATGAATATATATAATTCGGATTGACCCGGATTAGGATCCATCCGGATTGGGGATCCGGATTCGGATCTAACCAAATTAAGCACCCGGATTCGGACCAGATAATTAACCCGAATTAGGACCAATCCGAAACGTAAGGTCCGAAATTAGGACACATCCGAATTCAAGATGGGTCCGAATTTAGCATATCATCCGAAATGAATAAGGACCGAAATTAAGTATATCCGAAATATATATAAGAACCGAAATGAAGCATCTCATCCGAATTCGGGTTCAACCGAATTCGGATCCATAGTCATCATAATTCCCAGAATTTTGTTCTTCATGTTCTTATATTTGTTCATACGGATTTTTACATAAAATACACTAAACTCATTTTTAATCAACATGCAATGTTATATATTGATGTAATATCATTATTTGAGTGTTTTTATACTAATTTCCCTATCAATAACATCATCAATTGGTCAAGATCATCCAAAATAGGCAATTTTTGTCAAGAACACTTATTTTATAAAAATTTCATAATTCTTGCTTATTTGGACAATCTGATCACGGATTTTTGTTTCTGTTACATTTATTAACTTAAATTCATCATAATCTTCTAAAATCTTAGACATGCAACATCAAAATTCTCATATTATAATCCTTTGGTTTCGGTTTTTATCAAAACCGAAACATTCTTCAAAAATATCAAAAATTACCTCTATATCTTTGTAGATTGTTGTTGATTGTTGCTATTTGTAACTCCCTTTGATCTTTAAGTCTTCAATTGATTGCAAATTATGAACTTCCTTGATAAATTTTGATGTGGCCGTATGGTTTTAGAGAGAGAATAGAGAGAGAGAGTAATTTCTTTTAAATGATGATTTAATGTCTCTTAATTTGGTTTTTATATATTACTTTAGTCATGTTTGCAATTTTAACCCACTAAACTTTTGTATTTTACATCTCTTTTATTTTACTCAATTAAATCATAAATATAATTTAAAATTATATTTACTTAATAAATTTTTCATTCTTAATCATTATTTGCAAATATAAATAATATAGCAAAATTATATTATTATCTCAAAATTCATTATTACATGCCTGGCAAAAAGTTAGGTTGTTACAGAATGGGCTCCACCACGCACAAACTTCGTCCCCGAAGTTAGCTATGTTCGAACAGACTGGGATAAGTAGTTTTCATAACATCTCTGGATTCCCAAGACTGATGCGAACCTTTGTGGTGTTTCCACTGGACGAGCACCATCTGTATTTCTTTATTCCGAAGCTTTTTGGTCTTCGAGTCCAGAATACACTCCGGCTCTTCAACCACTCTAAGCTTCTCATCAATCTGCAAGTTAACGTGCGGTATCTGAACTTCTCTTTCATCTGCTAAGCTCTTTCTCAAATAACTGACATGGAATACAGGATGTATTCCAGATAAGTCCGCTGGCAGTTCAAGGCGATAAGATTGGTTTCCAATCTTTTCAACAATCTTGAACGGGCCGATAAATCTTGGAGCTAGCTTGTTTCTTTTAATGAACCGCACCACATTCTTCATTGGGGATACTTTCAACATCACCCAATCGTTAACTGCAAAACTGATTGATCTGTGTCGATTGTCATAATATGACTTCTGCCTGCTTTGAGCTTCAAGGATATTTCTTCTAACAAGTTGAATCTTCTCGTGAGTCAACTGTAGAAGGGCAGGTCCTGCTATTGGCGATTCACTTGTTTCACGCCAACAGGTGGGAGTTCTGCACTTTCTTCCGTATAGAGCTTCAAATGGAGCCATCTTGATCGTTGAATGATAGCTGTTGTTATACGAGAATTCGACCAATGGCAAGTGGTCATCCCAGTTACCACCTAGATCAAGAACGCAGGCACGAAGCATATCTTCCAAAGTTAGGATAGTACGCTCACTCTGGCCATCTGTATTAGGATGATAAGCAGTACTCATAGAAATCCGAGTACCCATCCCGACTTGTAGAGCTTGCCAGAATCTGGATGTGAAACGACTATCACGATCAGATACGATAGATTTCGGCACACCATGTCGAGAAATTACTTCTGTGATGTATATCTGTGCCAATCTATCGAGGGAGTATGTTTCTTTCATCGGTATAAAATGAGCTGACTTCGTTAATCGATCCACGACTACCCAGATGGAGTCGTGTTGTCTTTTGGTTTTTGGCAACTTCGTGATGAAATCCATAGTTATATGCTCCCACTTCCACTCAGGAACTGGCAGTGGTTGCATATCCCCGAAGGGCTTCTGATGTTCTGCCTTTACCATCCGACAGACTCTGCAGCTTTCAACACATTTACCGATGTCTTTCTTCATTCCTGGCCACCAGTAATCGGCTTTTAGATCAAAATACATCTTTGAGCTGCCAGGATGAACAGATAATTTGGACTGATGGGCTTCAGATAGAAGAGTGCTACGGATTGAACCATATTTAGGAACCCAGATTCGGTTTCCCTTGAGACAGTGAAGTCCCAAATGATTCAGAGTTAGAAATTGTAATTGCCCTTTAAGATTTTCAGAATCAATATTCTCTTCTTTCATTGCTTCAGCTTGAGCAACTCTGATGTCTTCAATAAGATCAGAAGAGAATACTACAGGAGTCAGGGCATAGCAGCACTTTCCCGGATAAACTTTTCTACTCAGAGCATCCGCGACAACATTAGCTTTGCAGGGATGATATAGGATCTCGCAATCATAGTCCTTGATAAGCTCCAAGGACCGACGCTGTTTCATATTTAGATCCTTTTGAGTGAAAAGATGTTTGAGACTCTTGTGATTGGTGTAGAGCTGACACCGAGTCCCATATAGATAGTGACGCCAGATTTTCAGAGAAAAGGTAACGGCAGCCAACTCAAGATCATGAGTTGGTGCACTTTTCTCGTAATCCTTTAATTGCCTTGAAGCATAGGCAATTACTTTTCCCCTTTGCATCAGAACACACCCTAAGCCAGTACCAGATGCATCGCTATAATCATCATTGCCTTCTGGCAAGGCTAGGATTGGCGCTTGGATAAGCTTCTGTTTCAGAGAATGCCTCTTGCTGTTTATCAGACTAAACGAAAGGTGTATTCTTTCGTGTTAACATTGTTAAAGGTACAGCAATCTTCGAGAAGTCCTTTATGAATCGCCGATAATAACCGGCCAATCCAAGGAAACTTCTTATTTCTGAGGCATTACGAGGCGTTTGCCATTTCTGAACGGCTTCAACTTTCGAAGGAATAACAGAAATCCCTTCGCCAGAAACAATATGGCCAAGGAACTGAATCTATAGGAATCAAAATAGAAATTCAAGTTCTGATATAAATCAGGGAATACTTAGGAAATAACTCAAGACATATATAATAGAAATTATACCTGTCTGAGCCAAAATTCGCACTTAGAAAACTTTGCGTAGAGTCTCTCTTTTCTCAATAACTCTAGCAATTGCCGTAGATGAATAGAATGATCAGCCTCCGTTTTGGAGTAAATCAGAATATCATCTATGAATACGATAACTGATTTATCCAACATAGGTCTGCACACGCGATTCATGAGGTCCATGAACGCCGCTGGTGCATTCGTTAAGCCGAACGGCATCACGAGAAATTCGTAATGACCGTATCTTGTACGGAAGGCTGTCTTTGGAATATCTTCATCCCTGACTTTTAATTGATGATACCCAGAACGAAGATCAATTTTCGAGAAGTAGCTGGCTCCTTGTAGCTGATCAAACAGATCATCGATCCTGGGTAGAGGATATTTATTCTTTATGGTAACCTTGTTCAACTCGCGGTAGTCGATGCACATACGGAAGGTTCCGTCTTTCTTCTTAACGAATAAGACAGGTGCACCCCACGGAGATGAACTCGGTCGGATAAACCCCTTCTCTAACAGCTCTTGCAATTGTTTTGACATTTCCCGCATTTCTGCAGGTGCAAGTCTGTAGGGAGCTTTAGCAATAGGAGCCGCACCAGGAACCAAGTCAATACTGAACTCGACTTTGACGTTCCGGTGGCACTCCGGAAATGTCATCAGGAAAGACGTCTGGGAACTCGCAGACAATCGGAATATCAGACAGAGATCTCTTTTCAGAGCTGGACTCAGATAGAGCGTAACAAAGATAGGAGTCGTGACCTCTAGACAAGTATTTATGAGCTTTTTCTATAGATATGAAGCAATGAGCACCTTTTCTTTTCTCTCCTTTAATCTCCAATACCCGACCGTCTGAGGACTTGATTCTGATGATTCGACGATTGCAGATAATTGTTGCCTCGTTGTTCATTAACCAGTCCATGTCGATGATGACGTCGAATTCTTTTAACGGAATAGGAATGAGGTCGAGATTGAATACAATGTTGCCAATAAGTAGTGTGCAATTACGGTAAACAGAATCAGCCATAACAAAATTGTTACTAGCTGTCTCAATGTCTAGTATCACAGAAAGCTTTGATGGAGACTTATGTAATCTTTGTGCAAAAGATGTTGATATGAAAGAACGACTCGCGCCGGAATCAAATAGTACTCGGGCAGGAATAGAGTTAAGCAGGAACATACCGGTAACTACGTCAGGTGTTTCTTTTGCTTCCTCGGCTGTTATTTGAAAAGCTCGAGTCTTTGCAGTCGGCGTTGCAGCAGAACTCTTAACTGTAGACCCTCCAGCTGATGACTGAGACTGATAACGCGGCCCGCTACGACACTGATACATAAAGTGTCCCCTTTTTCCACATTTTGCACATCCACGTCCCTGTTGTGGACATTCTTCACTACTGTGACCGATCATGTTGCACGCAAAGCAAGTAACATCATCTGGATTGCACAGTCCCATGTGTGATAATCTGCATCGCTTGAAGAATCGTGGTTCGTTCGTGAGGGAGTACACTTGTGCTTTCTGCTGTGAACTTTGTTGATGGAATTGCTGAGATTGCGACTTATTTGGCTTGAAAAATCTGCCAAATCTTTGTTTCTTCGGAGGAGACGGATTCATTGGGTTAGTCGTTGGAGCGTATAACTGATCACCGTACTCTAGATATCCTCTCTCAATCTGTCTGGCTGCTTCTACCATTTCCAAATAACTCTTATATTTGATAGCGCTCATCGGATGCCGGTATCTAGGATTGAGTCCTACACGGAATCTATTCATCTTTCTTTCTTCGGTAGCTACTTGGTATGAGGAGTAACCGCATAGTCGTGAAAACTCGTGTTCGTATTCGTCAACTGTCTTTGTTCCCTGAGTCAGCTGCATCAGTTGTACCTCCATATTATCTTGTTGATCGATCGGGCAGTATTTCGCATTGAACATATCAAGAAACTGGTTCCACTCTAGAGTCTGAATTATTTCTTCACCATAGATACTCCTCTGAGTTTTCCACCAGGCACGGGCAGCTCCCACAAATAGTGCAGACGCATAACTCACTTTCTTAGAATCTAAACAATCAGAGATTCTAAAGATCTCTTCGGTATGACTGATCCAATCCATCGCTTGAATTGGATTAACTGTTCCTTCAAAATTCAAAGCACCGCTAGCTTTGAAATCTTTAAATTTGCAGCCTTTTGGCTGAGCAGTTTGGGTTTCCGGATTAGATTAATCAGATTCATTAGTCTGGACCTGCTTTTCTTTTCTCTTATTTTTCTTTTCTTCACGTCTTTTAGCTTCGGCCTCATCTCTGGCCTGAAATTGTTCTTGCATTGTCTTATTTTGTTGTTCTGAATGTTGGGCTAAAAGTTGTTGCATCATTTCAAACATTTGTTGTGGGTTCATGTTGCTGGGAATATCACCTGATCCTGATCCTGACATCTTCTACAGAAAGTTACAAGCATTTAACTATCAGTTTATAGACTTAGATCTATGTACCCTTTTTCCCATCCTAGTAGTCTGTACATCCTATCTTAGTTCAAACCTCCTAAATGATTGATACATATGTATTGCTTCAGTTTGAGACCAAGTATACTCACGTAATACTTGATTCACTCAAACTATGGGCTCTGATACCATCCTGTGAAGACCTCCCCTTCCGGGGCAGTCCTCAGAGTCTAGGTCCCACATCATGCAATACGATATCAACCATACTAAGATAGGGTAATTAATTGCGGAATTAAAAATTACATGTACATACAGATTAGGATTTAAGTTACATATTTCAAAATAAAGTTATAAAAAGGTAACATCTAATCTAATAATCATAACATCATACATCACATCATGTCTACCCAAAACCACCACGTTTACCGTCTTCCAATCAGTACCAGAAAGTTTGTTGAGTAGTGGTCTAAGAAAGCTTCAAAACTTGGATCTTGAATGACCTAAGTACTAGGTCCTGCAGGTGATTTTCCTTTGGCTTTTCCTGTAAAATATTAATGCAGCAACTGTAAGCAATGCTTAGTGAGTTTATAGATTTTCAATATCAACATGCGTGTCAAGCGGAGTCATTAGTCTTAGCGTGATATGTCTTGGCTGCCGCTACAGCATATAGAATCATAGAATCGGATGATGTTCAAGCCACACTCACGCTTAAATCGTGGGGATCAGCCACATACTGGGCTAGCTACCAGTAAGTCAATATGGCGGAACATCGGAGGTCATTACCAAGTTCATAAGAACTGGTGAAATAGCCAAGTCTAGAACAATAGACCATCAAGGCTAGTCAAGCTGAATCAATATATATGTCAAATGTCTGATCAATAGAGAAAGCTTAAGTCATAGAAGTCATGATAGCAATAAGTCATAAAGCAATGTCTGAAGAAGTCTGAAATGCAATATAATATGATAATCAAATAGCTATCATGATTCACTGGGCAACACCCAGCCATGGTGTGCACAGGTCTCAATCTAGCTGATAAGTGAATGACAATAAATCTAACATCAACAATATATCTCAAACGGAATTTATGCATGTTCAATCTGAATATCTATAACTCACAGGTCTGGGTCTTTATCAAACATATATAAAAATCTGCCACCTGAGTTATCTCAGGATTTTATCTTAGTCAGTCTGTTCTGTCAATCAAATCTTTGACCCGCTTTTAAGTCTTTAAGTCTTTAAATCTTTGTTCAGAATATACTGAACCTGTTCAAAATCATTCATGATAATATCATGTCAATTTCATCATCTTTATCATCATCATTCTAATCTTTAAATTCTTGAATTTTATCTGATTCTGATAACTTATTTATTCACAAATCATTCTCTGTCTCAATATTTCTCAAAAGTCCTTTATATATATATATTTATATATATATAAATCATATATTTAATTTAAAATATCAAAATGAATATATATAATTCGGATTGACCCGGATTAGGATCCATCCGGATTGGGGATCCGGATTCGGATCTAACCAAATTAAGCACCCGGATTCGGACCAGATAATTAACCCGAATTAGGACCAATCCGAAACGTAAGGTCCGAAATTAGGACACATCCGAATTCAAGATGGGTCCGAATTTAGCATATCATCCGAAATGAATAAGGACCGAAATTAAGTATATCCGAAATATATATAAGAACCGAAATGAAGCATCTCATCCGAATTCGGGTTCAACCGAATTCGGATCCATAGTCATCATAATTCCCAGAATTTTGTTCTTCATGTTCTTATATTTGTTCATACGGATTTTTACATAAAATACACTAAACTCATTTTTAATCAACATGCAATGTTATATATTGATGTAATATCATTATTTGAGTGTTTTTATACTAATTTCCCTATCAATAACATCATCAATTGGTCAAGATCATCCAAAATAGGCAATTTTTGTCAAGAACACTTATTTTATAAAAATTTCATAATTCTTGCTTATTTGGACAATCTGATCACGGATTTTTGTTTCTGTTACATTTATTAACTTAAATTCATCATAATCTTCTAAAATCTTAGACATGCAACATCAAAATTCTCATATTATAATCCTTTGGTTTCGGTTTTTATCAAAACCGAAACATTCTTCAAAAATATCAAAAATTACCTCTATATCTTTGTAGATTGTTGTTGATTGTTGCTATTTGTAACTCCCTTTGATCTTTAAGTCTTCAATTGATTGCAAATTATGAACTTCCTTGATAAATTTTGATGTGGCCGTATGGTTTTAGAGAGAGAATAGAGAGAGAGAGTAATTTCTTTTAAATGATGATTTAATGTCTCTTAATTTGGTTTTTATATATTACTTTAGTCATGTTTGCAGTTTTAACCCACTAAACTTTTGTATTTTACATCTCTTTTATTTTACTCAATTAAATCATAAATATAATTTAAAATTATATTTACTTAATAAATTTTTCATTCTTAATCATTATTTGCAAATATAAATAATATAGCAAAATTATATTATTATCTCAAAATTCATTATTACATGCCTGGCAAAAAGTTAGGTTGTTACACCCCCAGCTCAGGCTCTTCAATGATCTTGCCATCTTCAAACTCTACTCCAGTAGGCAGGCTGTGATCAACTCCTTTCATCTCAATAGCATAGTCACCTTGTTCTATCAAGATGAGGAGTTGTTCCATCTCAGTGTCCTTCCTTGTCCTCCTGGCCTTTATATTTGGTTGTGTCACATAGACACCTTCACTAACTTCTTTGGAGATCAGGCCAAGATTATTCACTCTCTCCATCAGCTCCTTGACATATGCCCTGATAGTCTTAGTAGTTTCTGACTTAAACTCGCTCAGAGCAACTGCCAGCTCAATCCATTCTCTGTACCCCATCTGTGGAACATCAGTGTAGTCATATGTTTCTAGTTGTGGGCCTGTTGCACCCATTCTGGTTATTTTCAACTTCCACTGACTGCCTTTTCTTGATATGGGAACATCTTTGACAATTGCTTCCTTGGCAAGCTATCTATCAGCAACATCCTGAAATTTTCTTCTTGTCAGGTTGTCAAAGTGGAACTGAGCTCTTGCAGAAGGCACTGAAGTCTTGGTCACTTAGACCAGAGCACCCTTTTCTTTTTCTGCTTCCTTCTCTCCTGCAGATCCCTTAGCAGCTTCCATTATTTTCTTTTGCACAACCAGAGAGGACATTTTAGCTTTCCTTGCCTCTTGAAGTGCAAAAGACTTAGCAGCTTTGGCAGATTCTTCTTCTTTCCTTAGAGCTTCCAGGGCTTGAAGCTGTTCTTCTCTAAACTCAAAGTATTTGTGCATAGGAAGACCCATTTCTTTGGCCCTGGCTTTGTGAAATTTAATCTCTGCTGCTTTCTGTTTTTGGGGATCAACCGCTGCTTTTTCTTTTCCTTTAGCTGCTGTAGTGACAGAAGCTTCAGGACTTTCCTCCTCCTCCTCTTCTTCTTCTTCTAGAATCAGATGCCTCCTTCTGCTGCTTGGCCTGCCCTCAGGAATAAAATCCTTCCCCTTAGACTGTGCAGCATGGGAGGCACCATCCATTGTACCTGTTGCAGATGCTCTTGCTGGTTGACCAGTGAGTATTGCAGGCACTGATTTCTCCTTAGGAGAAGAAGTTTTCTCCCCCTTAGACTTAGTCTTCGAGGCAGATGACTTCTCCCCCTGACAGGATCTAAACTTAACTACCTAAGATTAACTGATTTTAATAGATCAGAGTATAAATCAATAATCTTGTATTAAATCAAAGTCTAATTAAGAAGTTTGCGGAATAACACTTAATTATTTTGATAAAAGCTTTCAGAATCCATAACAGATAAACATAAGAAATAAACAAAAACTGCTTGTATTGCTGAACTGAATGATTACAATCACCTCTAATCTGTTTTATTAGACGAAGAACACAAATTGTTCTTAGGGTTTTACAACCTTAGAGGCTTATGAAAACTTAAACAAAAAGCAATTACAAACTTGAATATGCAGAAACTTGATTACAATAGAAAAAGCTATTCTATATATTTATAACGCTTTCTAATTTGTTTCCTTGAAGGACTCTGACTTCTCTGATAGTAGATATGCTGGAATCTTCGTGTAAATATCTTTTCCTGAATATCAGCACTTTCTGTTTATGAAACTGTTGAGCAGCTTGAATCTCTTAGCAGCTTGAGCAGAGCAGCTTGAGTGAAATTACTATGGCAGCATGAACTTTTATACTAGCAGCTCGAACTTCTTCAACTAACAGCATGAACTTTGTACTTACATAGAAATTCTACTAACAGTCTGAGAAGTCTAACTAACAATTTGAACTACTTAGATAATTTCCCAACAATCTCCCCCTAACTTAAATTCTTTACAAAAGACTTTAAGTTCTAAACAAATAAGGAAATAAAATAAGTAAACTGTTATTTACAAACCAAGGCTTTCAAAAACTTACAACTGTGCAAGTTTCTGATTGACTGCCTTCAAAAATTCTCTCTTCAAATCTTCTCTATCACAATATATTCTTACTGACCTCATTTGAAGTAACATAGCCTTTGGAAGATCATAAAATTCAAAATTGAAGAACATACCGAATCCATTTGCAAACCTGATTCTGTAAGTCTTTGATTTGACAAACAGATCAACTTGTGCAATCTTCATCTCCTTGGCATCTTCTATATCCTTCCTTATTGACTCAGGATCAAAAATGCTCTGCAAATCTTTAATGGCTTGCTTTACTTGTGGGAGGGAAGATCTAACTTGAGTTGCAGTCCCAACATGATACATTCTTGTTAGCTCATCTCTGGTCATCCCTTGGACCATATGCATCATACTTTTATACTCTTCCTCAGGACCAGTTTCTCTTCTTACTACAAAGTGATATCTTAAGTCAATGTTATCCATTGGCTTAGCATACCAGTAAGTAATAAGAGGTTTTGATAAATCATGCTGGTCAAGGGACTTCTCGATCTCCATCACTTTTTGCAGCTGATGCTCAAATAGCACCCTTTTAACCTGATCAAGCTTTGCTTGTGAAATTGAATCTGATTGAGGAGTAGGAGCAGCAGCTTGAACAGAAGGAGCAGGATCACTAACAGTAGCTTGAACATTACTTTTACCAGCTTGAGCTGAATCTTGTGATATTTGGACTTCTTGGGAGACTTTGGCTACCTTACGTTTTTCCATTTCCTTGTCATGGATATCTTGCAGCCTTTCTGTGCTCATGGACTGAGCCATCTTCTTTGGGATGCCAGCTAAAAAGGCAATATTAATCAAAAATCTTCTATGCTCAGCATTTGAATGCCCTGTTGGCATCTTCCTCTTCCTTTCACCTTGCTTGACCACAAACCCTCTTAGGTAATCTCCTAAGGTTTCATCATCTTGCATTGGGGCATGGGTTTGCTGGTCTAAATCCTGATCTTGTTCTTCTGCTATCTTTCTGGCAATCTCAGCATCAAAGGCAATCTGGGCTTCTCTAGTAGAAAATTTATGCTTTGGAGACTCAATGAGAATACCCTTGCCCTTATCTTTTGTAGTAGGATATGTAGCTTGGACTGAACTGATGGGAGCCTGAATTCCTTCTCTTATAACAACTCCAGTTGCTCTTGTAGAAGCAGCTTGAGTTTCTAGGCTAACAGCTTGAGAAGCTGTTGAGACTGCTAGCCTAGAGTCTTGGACTGTTGGAGCTGCTTGGACTGATTGAGGGATGTCCTGATTCTCCCCCTTTTTGGAAGCATTGGTTTGGTCAGGAGGACCTACAACCTTTGCCACTTGGGTTCGAATCATCTGCTCTAATTTAATGATCTTATTCCCACAGAGGGTAAACCCTTTATGGAGATAATCCATTCTTTGGTTCTGAGCTGCTTCTGCTTGTCTAAGTGCAATTATTTCTGCCCCCTGTGCAGTAATGATGGACTGATGATATTCCAACATTGCTACAACAGGTTGCAGCTTAGGATCCGTTAATAACATGAGTTGCAGACTAGCCTCAAGATCAGCAAACGAATGTGGTGCTTGTGATCTATCACTGGCATGAATACCAGAAGTAGAACCCTCTGGGCCCCTCTGTTCTTGGTACTCGGGACTTCCAGACGGTGCTTGCACACCTTCTGTTGCCATGGGTGTGGTCTTATTGATCTTGGCATTGTCCTGTGCCTCTTGTGCAGAAGAAACAGTAGTGTCAGCCACAGAACTCATATGGACAATCTCTGTTGAGATGTCCACCTCCTGATTGAGGTTGGGAGTGTCCTCAATGGGTGCCCTTTGGATATTCTATGCAGAAGTGTCCTCCTGCACAGGGATATTTGGCTCTTGTATGAGGGCTGAGGAGGAAGGAGCTCCTGGACCTCTTTTCCTTTTGTATAGTATGATTGGGGATGTGGGCTTAACAATAGGAACATAAGGCATTTGAGTATCAGGAGGAGTGGGTTGGGGTCCTGGGGGTGAAGCAGTAATGATTGGCTGAGCCTGCTCAGGTTCCTCTCCTCTGTTTCTTGGAATGATGTCCAACATTGCAGAAGGCAATGGGACATCAACAGTCAAAACATTGGCACTTTGTTTTAGAAGACGTTTTATTGAAGGTAAAGAGTGCCTATGGGAAACATGAATCCTTTTATGTACATGGAAATTACTTCAAGTTCTTGCAATAATTTCAGCCAAAAATCTAGGATACATCAAAATTTCCCATGTTTTAGGGCATGATGCCTTAACATACCCTGAAAAATCATATTTGAAAAAGTGAACTATTGGCCAGTTGATAAACACACTAAGGCAGTGGCTATGTTTGATGAAAATTCTGACCAACCAGTTCTTTTTGGGCTTATACATTGCTGAATAATATGTGCAAGGTACTTCCACTTAGGGGCAAATTTTGTTTTAAAGAAAGTAAAAGATTCAGCAGGGCCCCTATATCCAATAGCATGAAGACCATTATGTAAAGCAGTAAGAGATAGGTCTAATATACCTGAGGCATCTTGAAGATGCAGATGTTGGCGTATGATTTCCTCAGTGATAGACACAGTGTTGCCATCAATTTTGGATGTCAAAGATGTGACTCCATTAACAGTTTTGACTGAGGCGTATTTCCAGAACTGTTCTATATGAGATATGTAGATAGTGGGATTGATGTGAAGGGCATGATGGATATGGGAACTTCGAACGAAGTCCATCATGTTGTGGAATGGTTCAAGATCAGTGTGTTTTAGAGAGTAGGGTAAACAGTTGTGTTCTTTGACGAACTCCATTGATGAACGAAGAATTTAGGGTTTCAGTGATGTGCGTGGGAATTGTTTCAGAGAATCAAGAAGGGTTCTGGAAGATATTTTGCAACTGGTAGTTACAATTGGACGAAACTGGAACCTTTAAAGGTTTTGAAAAATATCTAAACCCGCGCACACACTTATGAAAATGACCATATTACCCTGCACACTGTGACAGATCAAGTGAAACAACTAACATTCCGAGAAAATGAACTAGCAGCTAGAGAAAATACTCAAGCTGTTAGTTGAAATTAGGCGACTGCTAATGAAACAGTGACTCCCCCTTAATCAAGCATATGTATAAACAAATTAATCCATATTAACTATACCAATATTTGATACTAGGAAGGTGAATCTTCCTACATCGAATGGTTTTGTAAACAGATCAGCTAACTGATCATCAGTATGAATTTTGTAACTTGGATTAATTTCTTCTCATTGCAGTCCCTTATAAAATGAAATCTAATTTCTATATGCTTGGTTTTGGGAAATTTCACTGGATTCTGTACAATGCTAATTGCACTTGAATTGTCAATATAAATGGGAGTGGATAAGAAATTCATACCATAGTCTCTTAGTTGATTTTGAATCCACATCACTTGGGAGCAGCAACTTGCAGCTGCTACATATTCTGCTTCAGTAGATGAAGTGGAGACAGTTACTGCCAAGAGACCAATCTTGTTCCCAAGTATTGACATCCACCAGTTGTGGATTTTATGTCAATGTTACATCCTCCATAATCACTGTCAGAATAGGCTGTTAGTTCAAGAGGAGAGTCTTTAGGATACCAGAGGCCTAAATGTGGTTGGCCTTTGAGATATCTAAAGATTCTCTTAACAGCAACCAAATGGGAGTCCTTTGGAGAACATTGAAACCTAGCACACACACAAACAGCAAACATAATATCAGGTCTAGAAGATGTTAGATACATAAGCTAAAAACAGTCTGATGGCTTCAATTCTTGCCACTGGAGCAAATACATTATCATAATCTATGCCTTCCTCTTGAGTGTACCCTTGTGCTACTAGTCTTGCTTTGTTCTTGATGACTATCCCTCTCTCATCCTTCTTGTTTCTGAACACCCATCTTGTACCAATGGCTCTCTTTCCTTTAGGAAGATCAACAAGTGTCCATGCATTCTGAATCTTGAATTGTAGAAGCTCTTCCTGCATTGCCTCAATCCAGGATGAATCTTTCAAAGCTTCTGATGCCTTTTTAGGTTCTAGCTGAGACATGAAACAGGCATGTTCAAATGCAGCTAGACTAAATTCAGGAACTGCTGATTCAGCAGCAGCAGTCTCATTTTGAACCATTGTCCTTGTTTGCACAGGTGTACGTGGATCACCTATTATTTGATTGAGAGGATGATACTTGTGAACCCTGAGTGTAGGGTCTCTATCTGTCTGAAAAGAGGATTCAAGATTTGTATCATCTCCATCAGGACCAGTTGATGGTTCAACTTCTGGAACAGCTTGACTTGAGTCTGGGACTGTTTCCTTTTGTGTTGGAGCTGTTCTCTCAGGACTTGGGAGTTGCACTTCAGTGTCTGGATTTGACTCATGTTGAGTATTTAGAACCCCTGGAGGGTCACAAGACAGAAGAGGTATAATTGTATACTTATCCCAATTATTTGAATCTGCAGCAGTTTGAAACTTTGTGCCAACAGCTTGATCATTTGTGCTACCAGCATGAGAATTTGCATTGACAGCTTCAAACCTGTGTGCATCAGCTTCTGCAGTATACTCAACAAAGCTCAGAGAATGTGTTAGTGAATCTAAATCAAACAACCAATCAGGACCAGTGCCTTTGACATTTGCAGTATTTTCATTAAATTCAACATTGGCACTTTCTTCAATGGTTTTAGACACACTGTTATATACTCTATAGGCTTTGCTTTGATTTGAGTATCCTACAAAGAAACCTTCTTCAGCCTTACTTTCAAACTTCCCTAAGTGAGTCTTAGTGTGAAGAATAGTACATGGACAGCCAAAAGACTTGAAAAAGGCTATTAAGGGTATTCTATTATGGAATAACTCATAAGGAGTTTTTCCTTGTGATTGAACAATCTGAACCCTATTTAGAACATAACAGGCTGTGTTGGCTGCTTCTGCCCAAAAGGTCATTGGCAGTTTTGAATCAGCTAGCATGGTTCTAGCAGCCTCAATTAATGTTCTGTTCTTTCTTTCAGCTACACCATTTTGTTGTGGTGTTCTTGGTGCACTATATTGCCTAGCAATACCTTTGGACTCACAAAAACTGTTTAGAATATGATTTTTAAACTCAGTTCCATTGTCTGATCCTATCACCTTGACTTTTGAGTTGGATTGGTTTTCTATCTTAAGAATAAATGACTTGACTAGCTCAGCAGTTTCATCTTTAGACCTAAGAAAGTAAACCCAAGTGAATCTAGTGAAATCATCAACAATGACTAAACAGTAAGCCCTTTTTTTCAAACTCAAAACAGATGTTGGACCAAATAGATCCATATGAATCAGATGAAGAGCAGATGAGATTGAATTTACTTCTTTGGCCTTATGAGAAGTTTTGTGTTGCCTACCTTTAAGACATGCTACACAATGATCATCACATATGAACTCCTTTTGTGGTAAACCTCTTACCAGATTCTTTTTGACTAAAACATTCATGGATTTGAAGTTCATGTGACACATCCTTCTGTGCCAAAGAGCAGACTCATTGGATGATGCTTTGGATATCAAACAGCTTAAAGTACTTGATTTGGATAAAAGTTCTGTGTCCAAACAATATACATTGTCCTTTCTTGGTGTTCTTAGTAAAACAAGATTTTCAGGAATTTTAAAATATTTTGAAAGGACAATGCACTCAGAATCTGTAAACAAAACAATATTTTGTTTGCACAAATTTGAGACACACTCAATAAATTATACTTAAGCTGTTCAACATACAAAACATCATTGAAAGTCATGTTGCCTGCATTAACAGTACCTTTACCTGTAACCTTACCTCCTTTGGAGTTGCCTCCAAATGCAACAAATCCTCCTTCAAAGCCTTTGAAATTTGACAAGCACTCAGAATTGTCTGTCATGTGCCTAGAGCATCCACTGTCCAAATGCCATCTTGTTTTATGAGGTGACCTGTGGTTTCCCTGCACAAATAAAAGCTTAGTTAGTAGTGGAGTAAACTCAAACCAAGTTGGTTTTGGGTTGTCCTTGTGCATTAACATAACTAAATACTGTCTTTGATTTCTTATACTTAGTAAGATCCACTGATGGATTTTGTGGAGAGTACTTAGTTATCACATGAGGTATCCAGGTATTTTATCCATCCTTTTCAATAACAGTCTCAAATGATCCATTATCAGTCCCAACTTTGAGCCTACCAGTCTGAATTGAGTCTGTAGAACTAACAGCTTGAGAATTTGCACTAGCAGTCTCAACTTTAGACTTGGCTGTTTTAACATTTGTATCAACAGGTTCACCTGAGTTTTTACCTTTAACACACCATATTTGTTTAAAATTTAATTTTGGTTTAGCTAAAACTTGTGTTTGGTGTGTTGACTGTTTCTTATTAACTTTTGAGAACCTGTGATCAATTGTTTTCTTTGGAACTGATGCAGTAGGAGGTTTGGCCTTTGAATTTTTTGAATTTTGAGAGTTTGTCTTTTGATGAATCACAGTCTGTTTTGCAACAGATGGTTTATAAAAACAATCTCTGGCCAAGTGATTATTTCTACCACAATGAAAACATTTTTTGACTGTTTGAATTGGAGAACCAGTTTTATTGGACAATTTCTGGTTCTTGTTCCTCTGATTTCCCCTTACCTGCTGTTGTTTGGGAAACTTTTGGACACCATGCTTTTGGCATGTGCAGACTGAAACATTTTACCCTTTTTATTATTCTTTGAAGAAGATGCAGTGTTACTGTTAGAAGGTACAGAAACCTGTGGAGCAGCATTGCACACACTCATCTTCTCCTTTCCTTTCTTATTGGGGACTTGGATTTCTATAGGTGCACTCATTGTTTTGTGTTCTTTCTCAACTGCTGTGCACTCACAGTCTCTATTTTGAATCTGATCTTCTTTAGATTCAGGACTGTTATCAAGGATAGGATCTATAGTAGTCATAGACTCATCTAATGGTTCATTGACAAGCCTATCAGCAACCTCACTCATTGGATGAATGTATTTGTTGTTGTATGGGGGTGGAGTAGCTCGTAGCCTATACCTTCTTTGGGATTAACCTGAGATTTTACCCTGTCTTTGAATTGGACTTCCATTAGGTGTTCCAGCTTTTGATTTGCCAATTTGAAGTTACCTAGATCTATATTGACATATTCTAGTTTCTTATTAGCCTCTAACACCTTTTGTTCAGTCTCTTCTAATTTTTTATTTAGGGATTCTATTTTCTTATTTAGCTCCTTTTTCTCCCACTCATGATATGTTCTATCATGTGCCATTTGAATCTCATTATCCTTATAGTCATTGATCTGTTTTTCAAGATCTTCTATTGCTTGCATGTATTCATATCTCCTTTCTTCCATCTTAGCTAGAGTTTTACACATGCTCTCATTATGATCTCTGTACTTTTTAACCATATTTTTGCATGTTTTGATAGCAGAGTTTAGAATTTACCTCAGATGGTAGTTCAGTGGAGTATACATTTGATGTTTCTGCCATTAGAGCTTGATTTTGAAACTCTTCCTCTGTCTGATCACTCCAGTCAAATACATTGTCTTCTTGAGAGACAAGTGCTTGTGGTGATGAAGCCGGATTAGTCTGCTGAGGCCTTGATGACTGTTGACCTTGAGATCTGCATTCTCTAGCAAAGTGACCAAGTTTGTGACATAAAACACTCAACTTTTGACTTATCAAAAGCTGGTTTGCCTTCTGCTCTGGCTGGAAAGGTGGTTCTGCCAATTCTTTTTAGAAACCTTTTGGCTCTCATAGTCAGCATTGCATGTTGCCATTTCAGATCCATCTCTTCTAGATCATCTGGATGAATCTGTTCTAGATCTTCAGCATTTAGAGCAAACAGTCCATCATTAGCAACAAAAGCCTCATAGTGAGCTTCAGTAGAGTTACCATCACCACCTGAAAAGGAATCACTGCAGTTAGATTTTTCAGATGACAGAAGAGCAGTATTGTGATTATAAGAAAGAGATTTCTTTTTAGTTTCAATCTCAGTCTCAAACACTCTCAGACTGTTGTACAAATCATCCAGTTCTATTTCATCAAGAGTGTCTTTTGTTCTCCTTTGAGCAGCATAAACTGTCCATTCTTCTCCAAGAGATCTAAGAAACTTTCTGTTGACCTCATCTTGATCCAGGATGACTTTTGCACATTCCAATTCACTTAACAGTTTGTTGAACCTGTCAAAGATTTGAGTAAGGTTTTCATTCTTGCCACCAGAAAAGTTCTCATACTGCTGTTTCAAAACATCCTTTTTGATTTCTCTTGGTACTGGCATTACCAGCAAATCTTTTCTGTAAAGCAATCCAAAGAGAATGAGCAGTATAAAACTTTTTGAACTGATGTTGATAAGCATTAGGAATGGCTATTTGTAGAAGTGTAAGTGCTTTTACTTCATTCATTCTAGCCTTTCTTTCAAGTTCAGTTTTTGGAGGAGTTTTGACGGGTTTTCCCTCATCATCAAGTTCTGGATCAACTACAGGAGGAAATTCAACAGCTTCCCATATGGCATAATCAATGAATTGAATACGCTGTTGAATCCTGAGTTTCCACATCTTAAACTCAGTGGGCTTCAGCATAGGCACTTTGAGTCCTTGCCCAGATCCACTACTCTATTATCAAATTCCACAAAAGATTAAAAGAAAGCGTTCGACTTTGAAAAACAAAGAACGACATGTGGCTCTGATACCACTTGACAGGATCTAAACTTAACTACCTAAGATTAACTGATTTTAATAGATCAGAGTATAAATCAATAATCTTGTATTAAATCAAAGTCTAATTAAGAAGTTTGCGGAATAACACTTAATTATTTTGATAAAAGCTTTCAGAATCCATAACAATTAAACATAAGAAATAAACAAAAACTGCTTGTATTGCTGAACTGAATGATTACAATGACCTCTAATCTGTTTGATTAGACGAAGAACACAAATTGTTCTTAGGGTTTTACAACCTTAGAGGCTTATGAAAACTTAAACAAAAAGCAATTACAAACTTGAATATGCAGAAACTTGATTACAATAGAAAAACCTATTCTATGTATTTATAATGCTTTCTGATTTGTTTCCTTGAAGGACTCTGACTTCTCTGATAGTAGATATGTTGGAATCTTCGTGTAAATATCTTTTTCTGAATATCAGCACTTTCTGTTTATGAAACTGTTGAGCAGCTTGAATCTCTTAGCAGCTTGAGCAGAGCAGCTTGAGTGAAATTACTATGGCGGCATGAACTTTTATACTAGCAGCTCGAACTTCTTCAACTAACAGCATGAACTTTCTACTTACACGAAATTCTACTAACAGTCTGAGAAGTCTAACTAAAAGTTTGAACTACTTAGAATATTTCCCAACACCCCCTTTGAAGGAGATGTACCAGCACCTTCAACACCTGGTCTGCCTGAAGACACGAAGTCATCAGGCTTGCCAGCAGCTTTGGCAGCAGGCCTGGGGCCAACAAGGCTATTCACTAAGAATGCAAAGTTGTCCTTCACCTCTGCAAGCTGGGAAAGACATGTTTGAAGAGAAGAGGATTGGGTATCAGCAAGGGAGGTCAACTTAACAATGTTTGCCCTATCAGAAGCTGTGAACAGCAAACTTTGAAGCTGTGCAAGATGTAGTTCTAGAGAATCTTGCACATCAGCAAGGTTTGATGACACAGAATTAGATAGGGAGCCAATGAGTGTGTTCAAGCTGGCCAGAGTAGCAGGAAGTGTAGAATTGCAAGAAGTTAGGATAGATGACAGCTGTTGAGAAATAGCTGTCATTGAGGACACAGAGTCCTGTTGTAGTGAAAGCATTGAGGAGAGGGATGTGGATACATTTTGCAGCTGTGCAGTGAGTGCAAGCAGCTGTGGAGAATTATCAGGTTGTGGAGTGGCAGGGAAGGAATCCTTGAACAGATCAAAGAATCCGTTAAGCTGTTCAGACACAGAGTCTGAAATAAGAGAGGGTAGAGAGGACATAGAGGTTTCTAAAGAACCAACTTTGTTGGTCAGCAGGGAAAGCTGATCCTTCAAAGGCAGGTCTTTAGGAGATGGAGGTGTATGGGTGGACTGTTTAGATTGGGTTCATGGAGAAGAAGATGATAAGGCTGGTGTATGAGGATGTGATGGAGAGGGAAGAGGAACATTTGAGAGAAGCTCCATAGCCTGGGCAAAAGTAATGTGGCCCAGTTTGGAGGGGTCAAAGGGTCCCTCAGCAGTGGCTATAGCTGCATCATCAGGAGAAGGGGTTGATGTTGGGAGCCTTTCAGATGCTTCCTGTGTTGCAACACCTTCATGAAGGCCAGTGGGTGTTCCCTCTGCAGTGCCTTGGTGTAAAAGCACCTCATCATGGGGAGATGGGATATGCATTTCAACATCAGCAGTGGTGAAACCTGCTGATGAAGTTTGCATAGAAGGAGCAGCCTCACTAAAGGGATGGTATGTTCCCTGAGGTTCATCAGCTTGGGTTGTTGGTCCCTCAGCAGTTGTTTGGTGTTGAACAGTTGTATCATAGGGAACAGAAATTTGAGGCTGAGCTGCTGATTGGTCTATACCAGCAGTGTGGACACCTCGTGCAGACTCAGGGTGTAAAGAAGTTTAAGGAGGGGACAGTGTGGACTCAGTACAGAGTGGAGAGGGCTCTTGTCTTTCAATATTCTCAGCCTGTTGGGAGGCTGGAATAGTTAAGGTGGCTATCTCCGTTTGTACAACTGGCTCCTGTTGGGAGGAACCAGAGGGTCTAGGCTGACTCTGGGTGGACTCAGGTTGGAGTGAAGCAGGCTCCAATTGTGCTGAACCTTCTCCCAAAATAGGAGAGGCAGCAGGGGTGGCTTCTCTTACAACTGAACCCTGCTGAGAGGGAATAGAGGAGCTGGTTGTTTGGGCTGATTTTATTTTGGCTAGAGATTTGCGTTGGTATTGGATGGATGAAGTGGGTGATTGTGGAGATGTGATACGGTCTGTTTGGACAGGGTGTGAGACTGGGTCATGAACAGTTGGGTTGGCCTGTTCCATGGTCTCAGGTGCCACAGAGGCACCAGCCACAAAGGCTTCAGGTTCAACAGATGAACCAGGGTGAGGAGCCTGCTTCCCCTCAGCCACAGATGCTAGGGAAGCAGACTTAGACTGAGCTGTTTTGCCTTCTTGTGGACAGGCCCAGCTTCAGTGGTTGCCATGGTCCTTTTAACAAGCTTGGACCTGGCTTTGGATTTTGTCTTGGGAGCAGCTTCTGGATCCACCCTCACTTCAGAGGGTCCTTCCACCAATCCTAACAACCTCCTCATTGGTGTTGACAGAGGAGGCTCATTTGGAAGAACAGCAGTGTAGAAAACTCTATTCCCTATTACAGGGAAGGCAGCAGCATGAAGTAAAGGCTGAGAGTTGTACAAGTGCTCACCACAAATGTGCCTGAAGATGAGGCTCAGAAACCTGGGGTATCGAACAGTAGCTGGTCGTGTCTCTTGCTGCACCAGGTTCCTCAAGTTCAGGAAAATCCACTTAGCCATATCCATTGTAGTCTCATCCACCAGCTGTAGGACTATTGGGATTTCATCAAGGCTCAGTTGGTCAAATGAACCAACTTTGCTGCTGAAGCACATCACCACTGAGGCAAATAGAAAACTGTAGGTAGGAGACAGATCCATCCTGAACAGTGTGGCTCTGATTTTGGGTTCTGCTACACCACAGAAGCGTAGCAAATTTCCCATTTGGTCATTCTCAGGTTGAGGCATGTCATATGAATCAGCAGTTGGCAGATGAAGAACCTCCCTGAGAAGGTCAATAGTGATCTCAATGGTCTGAGTCCCATTGAGAATAGTCCCATTTATGACTTTGGTGTTGGGGTTGTAGGCACAAGTGTACCAAAAGTCGTATACCATCTCCTGGTACAGGACACCAGGAGTAGCAGTCATGGCGTAGTTCAACGGATGAACTGTCAAAAACTCCACCATTTGGTCATAACCTTTCCCCACATAGTTTTTGGGGATTGTGAGGTTGGCAATATAGTTAGTTGGTTTGATGGTTAGCATTGTGGTGACTGATGAGTGTTTCTGCACATCATCACCAACAAATACTGGTAGAAAGGGGTTGTTTCTGTGAGCCATTTTGGAAGTAGTGAGAGTAGCAGAAGCACAAGACACTTAGTCGATTTTTAGGGTTCTTAGGAGGTTTATGGTAGTAGTGAGGAAGACGAAGATGAAACAGTGTGAGGTATTTATAGGATTTGAATGTGAGTAGGTATGAAAGAGAAATATTTGGGCGGTTGATTTGAAAAAGTCGTTAACGGAAAACGGAACGGTTGTCCATGTCAGACCGTTTGTCAGACCACTTGAGCCCTTTTTAATCACTAACACACGTAACCCACATTATCCGCGGTAATTAAGTTAAATAAAAAACAGAAATTAAGTAACTTAATTATGAAGAAAGGTAATTAAAAACTGTTGGTCTAAGCTGTTGGTCAAACCTGTGATGAGTAGAATCATCACAAGCTGTTCATTCTTCAAGCTGTTTACTTCTTCACACTGTGCTTTCAACCTGTATTCTAATGTAAGATCAGGTTGTGTTCATTCTGCTGAACAGAGTACAAGACAATGTCTTGTAGAACAGTGTGAAGGAGTGAGCAGGGTGGAGAATGGACCATCAGAGCAGGCTGGATGAATAAACTGTTATTGTTCAGCCTGTTATATGTTCAAGCTGTTCAAGGATTTCAGAAAAATGGCTAAGTACAGAATATGCATAGCCTGTTCTGTCTAAGCTGTTCTGAGAAACTTGAGAAGTGTGAGACATACATAGTCTTAGACCTTTGAGGACACTTAGTTACTTTTGTTTAACATGCCCAGCTTGCTGACAAGGTAATTAAACCTGGTTTCATCAAGAGGTTTGGTGAAAATGTCTGCAAGCTGTTCATTTGTGGAAATAAAACTTACCTCCACATTACCTTTCTGAATGTGATCCCTGATGAAGTGATGTTTGACTTCAATATGCTTTGTTCTTGAATGAAATACTTGATTGTTGGAAATGGCTATGGCACTTGTGTTGTCACACAGAATAGGAGTTTTCCTATACACAACCCCATAGTCTTCAAGCTGATGCTGCATCCACAGAATCTGCCAACAGCAGCTTCTAGCAGCAATGTACTCAGCTTCAGCAGTAGAAGTAGACACTGAGTTCTGCTTCTTGCTACACCAACTTATCAACTTACAACCAAGGAGTTGACATCCACCTGTTGTGCTTTTCCTATCTAGCCGGCAGCCTGAAAAATCAGAATCTGAATAACCTGTTAGTTCAAGGCTTGAGTCTTTGGGATACCAAAGGCCCAAACCTGATGTGCCCTTCAGGTATCTAAATATTCTTTTAACGGCAACTAGATGAGATTCCTTTGGATCAGCTTGGAACCTAGCACACAAACAGGTGACAAACATAATATCAGGTCTGCTAGCAGTTAAATATAGCAAGCTCCCAATCATACCTCTGTAAGCTGTTACTGAAACAACTTTGCCACTGGCATCAGCATCCAATTTTACATTGGTTGCCATTGGGGTTTTAATAGGAGAACTTTGATCAAATTTAAACTTTTTTAAGAGATCTAAGGTATACTTTCTTTGATTTATAAAAATTCCAGTTGAGGTTTGTTTAACCTGTAATCCTAAAAAGGAAGTAAGTTCTCCCATCATACTCATTTCATATTTGGATTTCATGAGTAATGAAAAATTCTTGCATAACTGCTCATTGGTAGAACCAAATATTATATCATCCACATATATTTGAACAAGCATAATGTCGGATTTCACCTTCTTTATGAACAGTGTGGTATCCACTTTACCTCTGGAATACCCATTGCTCATAAGGAATTCAGTAAGAGTGTCATACCATGCTCTAGGGGCTTGTTTGAGACCATAGAGTGCTTTGTCCAACTTATAGACAAAACCTCGATATTGTTCATTTTCAAAACCTGGAGGCTGCTTGACATAAACTTCTTCTTGCAGCTTCCCATTTAAAAATGCACTCTTCACATCCATTTGAAGTACCTTAATGCTCTTATGAGCAGCATAGGCTAGATACAAACGAATTGCTTCTAGCCTGGCCACAGGAGCAAATGTCTCATCATAGTCAATTACTTCCTCCTGTCTATAACCCTGAGCAACCAGTCTAGCCTTATTTCTAATGACATGACCTTGCTCATCCATTTTATTCCTGAAAACCCATTTAGTGTCAATTATAGTTTTACCTTTAGGAGCAGGGACCAGCTTCCATACCTTGTTTCTCTCAAATTGATTGAGTTCTTCTTGCATGGCAGTGATCCAATTGGCATCTTTTAGTGCTTCATCCACCTTCTTTGGCTCCATTAGTTAAACAAAACTAGAGAACATACAGAAGTTCCCTAAGCTGTCCCACCTTGTTTGTACCCCTTTGTTGATGTCACCAATTATTTGATCATTGGGGTGACATCTGATCCACTTAGGATCATTTTTCAATGAGGATTCTCCAGAGTTATCAGCAGCTTCAGCAGGTCCTGTTGAACAGTTCTCAAGATTTTCAGACACACTGTTGTCTTGAGCCTGTTCACTTGTTGAACATGACTGACCACTGTTGAACATATCAGCAGTGGTACCAGGAAAATCAGCATTGATAGGTTCAGGACATGCAGTTGTAATTAAGTCAGTACACTTATTCACACATGTTGTATTGACACAATCATCATCATGCCCATCATTGTTAACAGGTTCCACACTGGGTGTAGTGGAAGCTTTTGAGTCCTCTTCACAGTTTGAATGCATAAGATCATCAAAGTTTAGTTCTCCTAGAACTGATTCAGGAACAGCTTTGGTGGAAGCATTCTTGGACTCTTCAAAGGTGACATTGATAGATTCATCTATCACCTTTCTTCTGTTGTTGTACACTCTGTAGGCTTTGGAGATAGCAGAGTAGCAAACAAACACACCTTCGTCAGCTTTTGGTTCAAACTTTGCCAGTTGGTCCCTTTGATTCAGAATGAAGCAGGGACAACCAAACACATGGAAGTAACTGCCATTTGGCTTCCTCCCTTTGAGCAGCTCGTAGGGGGTCTTGTTGAACCTTTTCACCACTAAGGATCTGTTTTGGGTGAAGCAAGCAGTGTTAACAGCTTCAGCCCAGAATGATGAAGGTAAATCAGATGCACACAGCATGGTTCTAGCAGCTTCAATGAGAGTTCTGTTTTTCCTTTCAGCAACTCCATTTTGTTGTGGAGTTCTTACAGCTGAAAAGTTTTGAGTGATTCCTTTCTCTTCACAGAAGTCTTCAAGAGTACTATTTCTGAATTCAGTACCATGATCACTTCTAAGTTGCTTCACTTGGGCAGAGTTCAGCATTTCCATCTTTTTCACAAATCCAATAATTTCTCTAGCAGCCTCTCCTTTGCTCTTCAAGAAGATAACCCATGTGTACCTGGAGAACTCATCAACCATTACTAGAGTGTATCTTCTTCCTCCTAGGCTTGGGACATTGACAGGTCCAAACAAGTCCATATGGATTAAGAAGAGAGGAGTATCAATTGAAAAGTTGTTGAACATGACTGACCACTGTTGAACATATCAGCAGTGGTACCAGGAAAATAAGCATTGATAGGTTCAGGACATGCAGTTGTAATTAAGTCAGTACAGTTATTCACACATGATGTATTGACACAATCATCATCATGCCCATCATTGTTAACAGGTTCCACACTGGGTGTAGTGGAAGCTTTTGAGTCCTCTTCACAGTTTGAATGCATAAGATCATCAAAGTTTAGTTCTCCTAAAACTGATTCAGGAACAGCTTTGGTGGAAGCATTCTTGGACTCTTCAAAGGTGACATTGATAGATTCATCTATCACCTTTCTTTTGTTGTTGTACACTCTGTAGGCTTTGGAGATAGCAGAGTAGCAAACAAACACACCTTCGTCAGCGTTTGGTTCAAACTTTGCCAGTTGGTCCCTTTGATTCAGAATGAAGCAGGGACTACCAAACACATGGAAGTAACTGTCATTAGGCTTCCTCCCTTTGAGCAGCTCATAGGGGGTCTTGTTGAACCTTTTCACCACTAAGGATCTGTTTTGGGTGAAGCAAGCAGTGTTAACAGCTTCAGCCCAGAATGATGAAGGTAAATCAGATGCACACAGCATGGTTCTAGCAGCTTCAATGAGAGTTCTGTTTCTCCTTTCAGCAACTCCATTTTGTTGTGGAGTTCTTACAGCTGAAAAGTTTTGAGTGATTCCTTTCTCTTCAAAGAAGTCTTCAAGAGTACTATTTCTGAATTCAGTACCATGATCACTTCTAAGCTGCTTCACTTGGGCAGAGTTCAGCATTTCCATCTTTTTCACAAATCCAATAATTTCTCTAGCAGCCTCTCCTTTGCTCTTCAAGAAGATAACCCATGTGTACCTGGAGAACTCATCAACCATTACTAGAGTGTATCTTCTTCCTCCTAGGCTTGGGACATTGACAGGTCCAAACAAGTCCATATGGATTAAGAAGAGAGGAGTATCAATTGAAAAGTTATGTTTGGATTTAAAAGATGATTTCCTCTGCTTGCCTTTTTCACAAGCTGTGCAGAGTTTATCCTTAACAAAGGTCATAGAAGGCAAACCTGTCACCAACTCTTTCTTACAGAGTTTGTTGATGTTCTTGAAATTCAGGTGTGACAGCCTTTTGTGCCATAACCAGCTTAGGTCTGCATTTGTTCTTGTGAGAAAACAGATTTCAGTTGTGGGATCAGCAGATTGCATGTCCACAACATATACACCTTTCAGCAACTCCATTTTGTTGTGGAGTTCTTACAGCTGAAAAGTTTTGAGTGATTCCTTTCTCTTCACAGAAGTCTTCAAGAGTACTATTTCTGAATTCAGTACCATGATCACTTCTAAGCTGCTTCACTTGGGCAGAGTTCAGCATTTCCATCTTTTTCACAAATCCAATAATTTCTCTAGCAGCCTCTCCTTTGCTCTTCAAGAAGATAACCCATGTGTACCTGGAGAACTCATTAACCATTACTAGAGTGTATCTTCTTCCTCCTAGGCTTGGGACATTGACAGGTCCAAACAAGTCCATATGGATTAAGAAGAGAGGAGTATCAATTGAAAAGTTATGTTTGGATTTAAAAGATGATTTCCTCTGCTTGCCTTTTTCACAAGCTGTGCAGAGTTATCCTTAACAAAGGTCATAGAAGGCAAACCTGTCACCAACTCTTTCTTACAGAGTTTGTTGATGTTCTTGAAATTCAGGTGTGACAGCCTTTTGTGTCATAACCAGTTTAGGTCTGCATTTGTTCTTGTGAGAAAACAGGTTTCAGTTGTGGGATCAGCAGATTGCATGTCCATAACATATACACCTTTCAGCAACTCCATTTTGTTGTGGAGTTCTTACAGCTGAAAAGTTTTGAGTGATTCCTTTCTCTTCACAGAAGTCTTCAAGAGTACTATTTCTGAATTCAGTACCATGATCACTTCTAAGCTGCTTCACTTGGGCAGAGTTCAGCATTTCCATCTTTTTCACAAATCCAATAATTTCTCTAGCAGCCTCTCCTTTGCTCTTCAAGAAGATAACCCATGTGTACCTGGAGAACTCATCAACCATTACTAGAGTGTATCTTCTTCCTCCTAGGCTTGGGACATTGACAGGTCCAAACAAGTCCATATGGATTAAGAAGAGAGGAGTATCAATTGAAAAGTTATGTTTGGATTTAAAGATGATTTCCTCTGCTTGCCTTTTTCACAAGCTGTGCAGAGTTTATCCTTAACAAAGGTCATAGAAGGCAAACCTGTCACCAACTCTTTCTTACAGAGTTTGTTGATGTTCTTGAAATTCAGGTATGACAGCCTTTTGTGCCATAACCAGTTTAGGTCTGCATTTGTTCTTGTGAGAAAACAGGTTTCAGTTGTGGGATCAGCAGATTGCATGTCCACAACATATACACCTTTCTTTCGTTGAGCACACAGCACAACTTTGCCTTGGGGATCCAATATGTAACCCAGATGCTCATCAAAGTTAACCTTGTAGCCAGCATCACACAGTTGACTTATGCTGACAAGGTTATGTTTTAGCCTAACCACATAGGCTACTCTTTTGAACACTGCAGCACCAGCTTTAAGAGTTCCATATCCCTCAGTGGATCCATGTACATTGTCACCAAATGTGACTTTTGGCCCTTATTCAGACCTGAGATCACTCAGCAGGTCCTTACAACCTGTCATGTGCCCTGAGCAGCCACTGTCCAAGTACCAAACCTGGGATGGTTGTTTTTCCTGCAGAGTGACATGAAGAGTATTAGTCATTTTTAGGGGAACTCATCACATAGATGAGTTCTCCTACTTCATCAACATTTGTTGATGGACTTGTGATATCAATCTGAATATTCCCTATTTGAATGGTATCAGTTTGAATACCACTTTCATTGACTAAGATGTTTCCAACACTGTTTATGTTAGCTGTGAGGGAACCATCAGAGTCAGCATGCCTCATGTCCTCAGTTTCAGGACAATCTTTGGCCAGATGTGTCTTCATTCCACATTTATAACATTTTCTCCTTTTAGCATTTTTGGAAGAAGACCTTTCAGAAACACATTCTGAGTTATTTCTGTTGATTTTACCAGTAGATTTAGCAAACTTATTACTATTTGATGAATCAACAGCTTGAGTGGAAAGTTCCATAGCAACAGCTTTGCCTATCTCTTCTTTCCTCTTTTTAGGAGGACAGATGTCAAAGATGGGAAGCTTAATTGTCTTTTGAATTTCCACAGGTTTAGGAAACTTATTCCCAGATCTCTCAGGCTGAGCAATGGCTTTGCCTTTGTCCTTCCTGAGATGTGATTGATGTTGCCTATCAACATAATCATTATTTCTGGTTTTGAAAAACTTATTCTCATTTAAAACCAGTTTACCACTATGATTAGAAAACTTATTTGAAATCACAGCAGGTTTGCCTTCAACATGAGACTTACCCTTGTTAAAGGCAGACTGCTTACCTTTTGAAATCTTATTTTCAAAATTTTCAGCATTAAAAAGATTAGTATGCCTTTTTACATCAGCTTTAGACCCAAAGCATGTTTTGTCAACAGGTTTGGTGTCCACAGCTGCAGTTTGGACATGCTTTCCTTTCTTTTGCTTGTGTGAATCAGCAGAGCACTTAGCAAGCTTATTTGATGGAAAACTTATTTCATCAGCAGCTTTTGTGCTAGGTTCACACGAGCTGTCAGTGTTTTGAGGCCTGACAAACCTGTTTGTTGAGATTAATTTACCATTCACTTTTTGAATAAAAGTGTTTGGAAGCTCACCAAGAGTGGACAAGTCTTCTTTCAAATTATTAACCTCAACAATGGAAGCTGCTGTGTCAAGATCCCCTTCAAGATAGGCTTGGATTTGTGCAGGGATCTGCTGACTTATGCAGTGGCTGACTTTTTGTCCAGATTGGCACTAAGAGTCAACTATCTTTTGAAGCTTAGCATGTTTTATATCTGTTTCTCTCTTCTCTTCCAGTAAAATGGAATTGATGTGTTTTAATTCATCAAGCTCAGTTTCCAACTTATGGAAACTGTCCAGTTTACTGGATTTTGTTTCAAGATCAGTTTTAAGCTTAGAGATTTCAGATAATAAAACAGTATGCTTCTCAACAGTAGCTTTCAGATCAACAAGCATATATTCAAACATTTTAACTTTTTCTTCAGAACTGTAATCCATAAAATTTTGTACCTTATACATCATTGTAGGGTTCCAGTTCTCCAAGCTGCTAAAAGCTTCAACTTCAGCTAGATCCTGTTAGAAGTTTCTTGTTGATGGGACATCAGTGTTGGCCATCAGACAGTGATTGTCTTCTTCATCAGATGATGAATCAGACTCCTCCCAGTCACAAGTCTCTGCCATGAGCCCCTTTTGCCGGTTGGAAACCACTGAGTTTTCCAACTTCCTCAGCTTCGCCATAGCCATAAGGTACTTGACCCTATAGCCATCATCTCTGTTTGTCTTGTGTGGTTTGGATGACTGACCAACAGCTTTTGACACACAGTCAGCAGCTATGTGGCCAGGTTTGCCACATTTGAAGCATTCAGCTTTAGTCTTATCAAATGCCTTCTTTTTAACAGCATTTGAGCTTCCCTGCAACATGTTTCTTCCAAACCTTTTCTTGTTGAACCTTTTGACAAGCATGGCTATCATTTGCTCATCATCCAGTTCAGCAAGATCTGCATTGTCTTCCTCATCAGACATTTCCTCCTTATCATCAGCCTGTTGATCAGGTTGAGTGAACACATCACTCATTTGACTTACAGGTTGTTTCACACTGGCCACAAAGGCTGCACCTTCTTAGATATTTCCAAGGCATTTCTCTTCTGTTGCCTTGACTGCTCATCATTCAGTAAGGATCCATATAGGTTAACAAGATCCATACTTCTGATGGTACCTGAATTTCTTAATATTGTAGAAAAATAATTCCATTCTTCAGGCAGGACGTCTAAGAATTTGTTTACCAAAGTCAGGCTGTCCTTGGTGATCCCAACAACTTTGAGATCATTTACAAGAGCAGTAAACCTGGTGTAGGTTTCAGTGAGAGTCTCCTTTGGTTTTGCAAAGAAGAGTTCATACTGTCTAACAAGATTATTAATCCTGTTGTTTAGTGTGATTGTGGGTCCATCATAGACGGTACACAAAGTATCCCACATCTCCTTTGCAGTCTTCATCTTCTCAACCTGTTTGAACACATCATCAGGTAGAGAGATGACCAGGTTATTCCTGGCCTTTGCATCAAGAGCCACCAGTCTTTTGTCTTCATCAGACCATTGAGCTTTTGCTTTCTCAAATGTTCTGAATTCAGGAGTAGCTCCTTCAACAGCAGGAGTTATGGTTGTAACAGAGGTTGGCACATAGGGACCCTCCATTACAATCTCTGGTAGTTGCACATCCAGATTCTCTAAGTAGAGCATCATTCTGCACTTCCAACCAGAGAAGTTCTGATGATTGAATTTTGGAGGTTTGCCCATTGAGCCATTGTAATAGTATGAGGAACTTGCAGCACTGTTGTCCATGAAAACTTTGGGAGAATGAGAGATCTAGAATGACACACACTCTAACCTGGCTCTGATACCAGTTGTAGGTCCCAAAAGATATCCCAAGTATATAGCCTTAAGCTGTAGAGGGGGGGTGAATACAGCAATTTAAAAACTACACACAATTTTCTCAATGTTTGTATGTATTATCAACAAATGTTAATTACAAACGAGCTTGAATGCGGAAAGGTTCAAGCTGAGATGACAGATACAACAGTATGTTTAACTAGTCTAAGACAGACTTAAACTAGTTACAATGAATATACTCACTAAGAATCACTCACTGTGTTTACAAGACTCAGAGGAACAGCTTGAACAAGAACAGCTTAGACACCAAGCACTGTTTTATTCAAGCAGACTTGCATGCATGAAAGACACACTTGAATGCACGTTCACTCTTTGTTTCAGCACTTAGCTTTTTGGCTTATCCTTTCAATTCTTGGAAGTTTCCTTTTATACTCAATCAGAGGATCTAAGAGAAGCTTCTTCATTGGATGAAAGGAAAAAGGGAAAGTCTTGTTGAAAAGACAACATAAACTTTTCTGCACATTCTGAAAAGCAGACTTGTCTTCATGTGGGCAGAACTTTTGTCTTTTCACTTCGTCTACTGTTGTATTGCCTTTAACTAAATAAGGAATGTCAACTTTGTGTCTTTCTCCCTTTGTTAAGGCCTATTTTGATATAAGAAAAAAGTCTGTCACCCTCTTTCAAATATCCTTTTGTCTTCGTGTAACAGAACAGCGTGGGCAGGCTGAGCAGTTCTGTTTTCCACTTTGTCTTCGACTTTGTAAACTGATCTTGTAGTCAAAAACAATACATGAGGACATGGAAACATATTCCATAAAGTGTTTAGCCTGTTCACAAAGAACAGAACACTTGTAAACTGCCCAAGCTGATCACCAGTGTAGAGCAGCGTAGACAGTTTATGTCCAGCCTGTTCAGCAGACTGAACAGCTTGGACAAACTATCTTTGTTGCAACACATGCAACATATAGAACAGCTTTGGACTGATATTGCAAATCATTTTCAGGTCTCAATAAGGAATATAACAGGCCTTAAATTCAACCTTCAAATGCATCAACAGGTTTGATTAAGAATCTCCCCCTTAGATGCAGAACAGGTTTAACTGAGGCCTTTTTGTGCCTAACATTAAGTTACTTAATTTATGTTTTTATTTAACTTAATTACTGCGGATAATGTGGGTTACGTGTGTTAGTGATTAAAAAGGGTTCAAGTGGTCTGACAAACGGTCTGACATGGACAACCGTTCCGTTTTCCGTTAACGACCTTTTCAAATCAACCGCCCAAATATTTCTCTCTCATACCCTCTCACATTCAAATCCTATAAATACCTCATACTGTTTCATCTTCGTCTTCCTCACTACTCCCATAAACCTCCTAAGAATCGACTAAGTGTCTTGTGCTTCTGCTACTCTCACTACTTCCAAAATGGCTCACAGAAATAACCTCTTTTTACCAGTATTTGTTGGTGATGATGTACAGAAACACTCATCAGTCACCACAATGCTAACTATCAAACCCACTAACTATATTGTCAACCTCACAATCCCCAAAATTATGTGGGGAAAGGTTATGACCAAATGGTGGAGTTTCTGACAGTTCATCCATTGAACTACGCCATGACTGCTACTCCTGGTGTCCTGTACCAGGAAATGGTATATGAGTTTTGGTACACTTGTGCCTACAACCCCAACACCAAAGTCATAAATGGGACTATTCTCAATGGGACTCAGACCATTGAGATCACTACTGATCTTCTCAGGGAGGTTCTTCATCTGCCAACTGCTGATTCATATGACATGCCTCAACCTGAGAATGACCAAATGGGAAATTTGCTACGCTTCTGTGGTGTAGCAGAACCCAAGATTGGAGCTACGTTGTTCAGGAAGGATCTGTCTCCTACCTACAGTTTTCTATTTGCCTCAGTGGTAATGTGCTTCAGCAGCAAAGTCGGTTCATTTGACCAACTGAGCCGTGATGAAATCCCAATAATCCTACAGCTGGTGGATGGGACTACAATGGACATGGCTAAGTGGATTTTCCTGAACTTGAGGAACCTGGTGTAGCAGGAGACACGACCAGCTGCTGTTCGATACCCCAGGTTTCTGAGCCTCATCTTCAGGCACATTTGTGGTGAGCACTTGTACAACTCTCAGCCTTTACTTCATACTGCTGCCTTCCCTGTAATAGGGAATAGAGTTTTCTACACTGCTGTTCTTCCAAATGAGCCTCCTATGTCAACACCAATGAGGAGGTTGTTAGGATTGGTGGAAGGACCCTCTGATGTGAGGGTGGATCCAGAAGCTGCTCCCAAGAGAAAATCCAAAGCCAGGTCTAAGCTTGTTAAAAGGACCATGGCAACCACTGAAGCTGGGTCTGTCCACAAGAAGGCCAAAACAGCTCAGTCTGAGTCTGCACCCTTAGCCTCTGTGGCTGAGGGGGAGCAGGCTCCTCACCCTCGTTCATCTGTTGAACCTGAAGCCTTTGTGGCTGGTGCCTCTGTGGCACCTGAGACCATGGAACAAGCCAACCCAACTGTTCCTGACCCAGTCTCACACCCTGTCCAAACAGACCCTATCACCTCTCCACAATCACCCACCTCATCCATCCAATACCAACGCAAATCTCTAGCCAAAAGAAAATCAGCCCAAACGACCAGCTCCTCTGTTCCCTCTCAACAGGGTTCAGTTGTAAAAGAAGCCACCCCTGCTGCCTCTCCTATTTTGGGAGAAGGTTCAGCACAATTGGAGTCTGCTTCACTCCAACCTGAGTCCACCCAGAGTCAGCCTAGACCCTCTGGTTCCTCCCAACAGGAGCCAGTTGTACAAACGGAGATAGCCACCTCAACTATTCCAGCCTCCCAACAGGCTGAGAATATTGAAAGACAGGAGCCCTCTCCACTCCATACTGAGTCCACACTGTCCCCTCCTCAAACTTCTTTACACCTTGAGTCTGCACGAGGTGTCCACACTGCTGGTATAGACCAATCAGCAGCTCAGCCTCAAATTTCTGCTCCCTATGATACAGCTGTTCTACACCAAACAGCTGCTGAGGGACCAACAACCCAAGCTGATGAACCTCAGGGAACATACCATCCCTTTGGTGAGGCTGCTCCTTCTATGCAAACTCCATCAGCAGGTTTCACCACTGCTGATGTTGAAATGCATATCCCATCTCCCCATGATGAGGTGCTTTTACACCAAGGCACTGCAGAGGGAACACCAACTGGCCTTTATGAATGTGTTGCAACACAAGCAGCATCTGAAAGGCCCCCAACATCAACCCCTTCTCCTGATGATGCAGCTACAGCCACTGCTGAGGGACCCTTTGACCCCCCAAGCTGGGCCACATTACTTTTGCCTAGGCTATGGAGCTTCTCTCAAATGTTCCTCTTCCCTCTCCATCACATCCTCATACACCAGCCTCATCATCTTCTTCTCCATCAACCCAATCTAAACAGTCCACCCATACACCTCCATCTCCTAAAGACCTTCCTTTGAAGGATCAGCTTTCCCTGCTGACCAACAAAGTTGGTTCTTTAGAAACCTCTATGTCCTCTCTACCCTCTCTTATTTCAGACTCTGTGTCTGAACAGCTTAAGGGATTCTTTGATCTATTCAAGGATTCCTTCCCTGCCACTCCACAACCTGATAATTCTCCACAGCTGCTTGCACTCACTGCACAGCTGCAAAATGTATCCATATCCCTCTCCTCAATTCTTTCACTACAACAGGACTCTGTGTCCTCAATGACAGCTATTTCTCAACAGCTGTCATCTCTCCTAATTTCTTGCAATTCTACACTTCCTGCCACTCTGGCCAGCTTGAACACACTCATTGGCTCCCTATCAAATTCTGTGTCATCAAACCTTGCTGATGTGCAAGATTCTCTAGAACTACATCTTGCACAGCTTCAAAGTTTGCTGTTCACAGCTTCTGATAGGGAAAATATTGTTAAGCTGACCTCCCTTGCTGATAACCAATCCTCTTCTCTTCAATCCTGTGTTTCCCTGCTTGCAGAGGTGAAGGACAACTTGGCATTTTTAGTGAATAGCCTTGTTGGTCCCAGGCCTGCTGCCAAAACTGCTGGCAAGCCTGATGACTTCGTGTCTTCAGGCAGACCAGGTGTTGAAGGTGCTGGTACATCTCCTTCAAAGGGGGAGAAGTCATCTGCCTCGAAGACCAAGTTTAAGGGGGAGAAAACTTCTTCTCCTTAGGAGAAATCAGTGCCTGCAACACTCACTGGTCAACGAGCAGGAGCATCTGCAACATGTACAATGGAGGGTGCCTCCCACACTGCTCAGCCTACTCCGGCTGAATCTCCAATCCCTGCTCACTCAAAGGGGGAGGAATTTATTCCTGAGGGCAGGCCAAGCAGCAGAAGGAGGCATCTGATTCTAGAAGAAGAAGAGGAGGAGGAGGAGGAAAGTACTGAAGTTGCTGTCACTACAGCAGCTAAAGGAAAAGAAAAAGCAGCAGTTGATCCCCAACAGCAGAAAGCAGCAGAGATTAAATTTCACAAAGCCAGGGCCAAAGAAATGGGTCTTCCTATGCACAAATACTTTGAGTTTAGAGAAGAACAGCTTCAAGCCCTGGAAGCTCTAAGGAAATAAGAAGAATCTGCCAAAGCTGCTAAGTTTTTTGCACTTCAAGAGGCAAGGAAAGTTAAAATGTCCTCTCTGGTTGTGCAAAAGAAATTAATGGAAGCTGCTAAGGGATCAGCAGGAGAGAAGGAAGCAGAAAAAGAAAAAGGTGCTCTGGTCTCAGTGACCAAAACTCCAGTGCCTTCTGCAAGAGCTCAGTTCCACTTCGACAACCTGGCAAGAAGAAAATTTCAGGATGTTGCTGATAGAAGGCTTGCCAAGGAAGCAATTGTCAAAGTTGTGCCCATATCAAGAAAAGGCAGTCAGTGGAAGTTGAAAATAACCAGAATGGGTGCAACAGGCCCAGAACTAGAAACATATGACTACACTGATGTTGCACAGATGGGGTACAGAGAATGGATTGAGCTGGCAGTTGCTCTGAGCGAGTCTAAGTTAGAAACTGCTAAGACTGTCAGAGCATATGTCAAGAAGCCAATGGAGAGAGTGAAGAATCTTGGCCCGATCTCCATAGAAGTTAGTGAAGGTGTCTATGTGACACAACCAAAAATAAAGGCCAGGAGGACAAGGAAGGACATTGAGATGGAACAACTCCTCATCTTGATAGAACAAGGTGACTATGCCATTGAGATGAAAGGAGTTGATCACAGCCTGACTAGTGGAACAGAGTTTGAAGATGGCAAGATCATTGAAGAGCCTGAGCTGGGGGCATTTTTTGTAGATCCCTTAACTCAGAAGAAATGTTTTCAGAGAGCATCAGATCTATACAAGGTGGATCTGAGACAACTTGTAGCCTTCAGCCTTGCAGTTTCATTCAGACAGTCAAGCAGGTGGAGAGCAGCCATCTGGGATCAGCTCAGAGGCTGTTATGAGAGAGGTGAACTTGAAGATCCCAAGTTTATGATCATCAGAAGTGAAATTGAAGAACTTGAGGACACAAGGGAGCAATTAGAAAAGATGTTTGAAGGACCCCCTCCACTTTAGTTCAGTCCATCTACCATCTGGGTAGGTGAAGAATGGAAGCTGTACATCAGTTGGACAGGCTTACCGTTATCAGCTCCCAACACAAACAGTCCAAAATCTGCTGTACATTAGTTATACTTTATTTACATAAGTTGTAATTTTTTTTACATCAGTTGTAATATACATCAGTACATCAGTTGTACTTTTGTAAAAACATGTGTTGTTTTATGTAATCAAGAATCAGTGTATATATAAACTGATCTTTTACTTTACTTTGATGTTGTAATTTTATTTCAGCAAATGTACTGTAAAAATATATAGTGATTTTTGATAAGGCCAGCTTAGACCGGTTATTACAAATAGGGAGAGATTGTTAGGCACAAAAAGGCCTCAGTCAAACCTGTTCTGCATCTGAGGGGGAGATTCTTAATCAAACCTGTTGATGCATTTGAAGGTTGAATTTCAGGCCTGTTATATGCCTTATTGAAACCTGAAAATGAATTGCAATATCAGCCTGAAGCTATTCTATGTGTTGCATGTGTTGCAACAAAGGCAGTTTTGCCCAAGCTGTTCAGTCTGCTGAACAGGCTGGACATAAACTGTCTACGCTGCTCTACACTGGTGAGCAGCTTGGGCAGTTTACAAGTGTTCTGTTCTTTGTGAACAGAACCTGTTCTTTGTGAACAGGTTAAACACTTTATGGAATATGTTTCCAAGTCCTCATGTATTGTTTTTTACTACAAGATCAGTTTACAAAGTCGAAGACAAAGTGAAAAACAGAACTACTAAGCCTGCCCACGCTGTTCTGTCACATGAAGACAAATGGATATTTGAAAAAGAGTGACAGACCTTTTCTTATATCAAAATAGGCCTTAACAAAGGAAGAAAGACGCAAAGTTGACATTCCTTATTTAGTTAAAGCTTATGCAACAGTAGACAAAGTGAAAAGACAAAAGTTCTGCATGTCTGCTTTTCAAAATATGCAGAAAAGTTTATGTTGTCTTTTCAACAAGACTTTTCACTTTTCCTTCAATGAAGATGCTTCTCTTAGATCCTCGGAGTGAGTATAAAAGGAAACTTTCAAGGATTGAAAGACTAAGCCAAAAAGCTAAGTGCTGAAACCAAGAGTGAACGTGCATTCAAGTGTGTCTTTCATGCATGCAAGTCTGCTTGAATAAAACAGTGCTCACTGTCTAAGTTGTTCTTATTCAAGTTGTTTCCTTGAGTCTTGTAAACAGAGTGAGTAATTCTTAGTGAGTGTATTCATTGTAACTAGTTTAAGTCTGTCTTAGATTAGTTAGCATACTGTTGTATCTGTCATCTCAGCTTGAACCTTTCCGCATTCAAGCCTGTTTGTAATTAACTTCTGTTGATAATACATACAAACATTGAGAAATAAGTGTGTAGTTTTTAAATAGTTGTATTCACCCCCCCTCCCCCCTCTACAGCTTAAGGCTATATACTTGGGAAACCTTTTGGGACCTACAGAGACATACAGACTTTGATTCTAGATGAGTTATGCAAACTTTCTGGGGATGTATAGCAACATCAGATACATCTTAAAGAAATGGAAGGAATTGAAAAATCATGATACTAAATTGAGAGTCAATACAAGTAACTCTGTTGTACGTAAGTACAGACCTGTTGCCTCTGTTTTGATTCGAGTTAGCAAGATAAGTTGCTTTGTTGTACGTCGGTACGGACCTGTCACCGCTGTCTTGCTAGCTTTAAAAATAAACCTTAAGACAAACTAAGACACTTTGTTGTATGTAAATACAGACCTGTGTCCGATGTTTGCCTTTTAAAGAAAGTTTGCAAATACCAAAAAGTTAAAATCATTGTGTGTATGCCTTGATCATAAAAGTATGTCTAAGTATGAGTCACGTAAGATAATTTCTTGATAAATAAAAAGGCCAAGGGATATTCCGAAGTGTAACATGTTTAAAGGGAAAATAATACCAACAATCGGCTAGAAATGTATGTCACGACAAACAATCAAAGGAATCAAAAATTCCTAAGTGTGAAAGTTAAATACTGAAAGTGCGTATTTGACACCGCTATCTGATTGAACCTTTCTTTGACTACACTCGTCAAAAGTATTCTGTTAACTATTTAGTATAGGTTGTAAATTTTAAATAATGTAGATTAGTCTAAGTTTAATTTTTGTTCACAAATTTTAACTTTAATTTCTTTTATTTTATTTTAATTTTATTTTTTACTTCATTTTTTTATTTTTTTTATTTTTTTATTTTTATTTTTATTTTTATCCTTACTTAGGAAAAAGGTCAAAATTACTGAGGGTGCATTCCTAGTTGAATAAAATAAACACTGCGTGAAAATCTTGTGCTTAGGGTAAAAGATTTGGCATAGTTTATTCTGTTACACGAAAAAGTTGTAAAAGTTGAAAAAGTTGAATTTATTTCAAAGATTTTCAATATTTTCAAAATTTTCAAGTTCAAATTCGACTTTAAGGTAAAATCGAAATTACATGCATGTTCGAAATTGGCAGCCTACGAGTTTGGCATTAAATTCGAAAGATGTCACAAACTCGAAGGTGGTTGGTATAAATAGGTCAACAGTGACAAGTCATTATCACTTACCTTCGATTTTGAGCCTTTCGAGTTTGTTGTGAGCGATATCGACTTTGTGTCTTCGAGTTTGCCGCATTCGAGTTTCCTACTATTTGTCAAATTTTTGTTCATTTGTGTTCGAGACTACTAACAAATCTAGGTATAATCAACAGTATTGTACAAGATTTAGGTGGTTTTAGACTCCATTTGAACCAAAATTAATGTATTTTGAGGTTTTAATGGTGGAAAGTTTGTATTTCAAAATAACAAACTTTGAACCGGTGAAACGTCAAATTGATTACAAATATCTTTGATTAGAACCAATTAGGACTAATGGATGTAATTTTCTAAGTCCAAATTGGTTAAAATCTGGATTTTTGTTGTCACTCAAACCGACATGTTCGAATTTGATCATAGTCTCGAATTTGATCGTGGATTCGAGTTTGTCATTAAACTCGAAGCAGCCAATAAATTTGAAACTATGGTTGTTTCGAACTTGTCATTCGAGTTTACCGTTATATTCGAATTATTTGGTACTTACATAAGTACAAAATAAAACAAATTTGAATTTAAACAAAGTCATGTTTATATGGATAATTCTAATATTTTATATACTTTATTGTGCAGATATGGCAGATAGAGTTTTTGTTCCAAAGCATAATATGGTCATTTCTCCGGACCATGAGATACCTGAGGCTCAAGCACCGCCAAATGGTGGATTTTTTGGTCGGTTCAAGGATTTCGTATGCTCTGTCGCATAACATTCAGATCGTAATCCCATATGTTAGAGAATTTTGGGATCATTTACAAGTTGATTGTACTGTTATTCCAACGATATTAAGGACGAGGATTGCTGGACACCCTCTAGTGTTTTCAGCTGACGTATTGCGCAGAGTGTTGCAGCTAGGCTCTCCAGAGCAAGAAAATGGGTCGATTGACTTTCCGTTAGCAACCAGGCAAGCTGCATTTATCAGAATGGGATATAGTTTGGATGTGACTAAGTCCTCATACATGAAGAGTGGGCTGATAGGGCAATGGCGATATCTAGCACATGTCTTTATGGTGTGTTTTGCTGCCAAGAAAGCAGGATTCGATTATATCGTTTCGAAGATTCAGTCAGGGATGATAGCGCTGGTGTACAATCAGAAATCCAGCTTCTCAAAATGTTCTTTGCAGAGTTTGTCCAGCAGATAACAGCTCCGGCACAAGAAAGATTTCTGTTATATCCAAGATTTGTGATGATGCTGATAAGACATTTCCTGCCGAACCTGCCACAGCTGAACGAAATTCAAAGTGTTGCTGTGATTGACAAACGAGTCTTTGCAGATTGTCAAGCTCATAGAGGAAGACTAGCTAGGCCAGTGGAGGCACCACTTTTTGGTGCAGTGGTTAATCCTGATTTTGTAGCCCCTGAAGGTGCCAATTGGGCCGGGGAAGTTCAAATTCCACCGCAGCCACAACCGCAGCAGCAACAGCCCAGGCCTCAGCAACAAAGGAGGAGGCAGAGACCGTCAGCAAGGCAGACTCAGGATGCTAGGCCTTCTACGAGTAGAGTACAAGAGCCAATAGAAGTTGATCCTTCAGGTGTTGAAGCTGGTACTTCAGGTGCAGCCCGCGGAACTGATCAACGGGCAGAAACATTAGAAGAGATTGGGCATCTGGGCCGCATGCAAATGAGGCAATTACTGCTGAGCTAGTTGGAGACATTTTGGAACCTCCAGCAGGGGAAGAAGATGTTTTTAGACAGATTGATGAGTATGTGCATGTTGAACAAGAGAGTGAGTCTGACCCTGAATCGGAAGAGGTAGAAGAGATTGAGGTTGAGAATGAGTCAGAAGATCCTTCTATCCTAATACGCACATATGGATCCCGAGTAATGGTGATAAATCAAGAGGCTGAGAATAAAAGAGCTTCGCGGGAGTCAGAAGACTCAGATTTTGAGGATGAGGAAATTACTCCTTTGGTGCCTAGGCATAGGGCCAAAAGGCACCGTTTTATGCAGGGAGTTTCATCAGCCTCTGCTTCTGAGCCAGAAATGCCTACCGCTCAACCATCAGAACCCACATCCATTCCGCCACCACCACCACCTGTTCAAGCATCCATTCCCTCACCAATCATCCCAACTCCCATCCAATCAATTCCATCCACTTCATCAACCTTCACAGATAATCAAAGGTTTTCTGAGCTTAGGAGCAAGGTTGACTTCCAACAAGTCCAAATCTTTCAGTTAACGAAAGCAGTCGGTGAAATACAGGAACATAATGCAACTGTTGACAAAGAGAATGCTGAGTTAAAGAAATCTGTTGGAAAGATGGAAGAAGAAAATCTTGAGCTTAAAACTTTTGTTGCAGATCAAGCTGCTGAAATCAGAACAATGAGGTCCCTTATTGAGCAGCTAATGAAAAATCTAAAAGCTCAGGGGGAGACAAGCTGTAGAGATGCTGAGGAGCAGCGAAGGGAAGGTGATGACGATGGCAATGATCCCAATGCACCTGAACAGAATGAGCCAGTAGATTTTCCAGCTGCTCTATATGCTGAAACTCAGGGGGAGCCTAGTCAAAGTGGAGCTGAAGGAGGTCAGGCTGGTTCCTCAAAGACTTATGAAAGCGAAATGATAGACGCCTTGAGAGACATTGAGGAAGAAGTTATGGATTTTGATTTAGAAGAAGAGATAGAAGAGTTGGAAGAAGGAGAATTTGTACCGGAGGATGTAGTTGATTGGAGATCTGATGATGAAGTGATAGAAGACGAGGACGATAATGTCAACGAAGTGATTATCAATTCACAGCCTATCACGGAGTTATATGTGCGAGATAATCACAATGTGATTGATATAGATGAGATCAAGATAGCCTCGGTCGAAGACTCTGAACTTGAAGAAGCAGAATAGGAGCCTTCCAGGGCTGATTTAATAAATCTGTGGTTCAAGAAGGAAGAAAAGAAAGAAAAGCCGAAGATGAAGAAAAAGATGAGAATTCCTGGGGCAGAAAGTCTCTGATCAGGAGGTATTATCAGCTGGTTCTTTGACAGAGAACTGCAGCTTTTCATTCTGAAGAGGAGAGATGGACTCCAGTACCTGAGGCGTACGCTTAAAGTATTTAATACATTGCCGAAGGTAGAAGTAAAGGAGTTAGCATGGGAAGAATTGATCAATATCGGTGAGGACCCGTATGCTGAGGTTATAGCCAAGATAATAAGAAAAGAGGGCCGTTCTGGAAAGTTTGAAAGACTTAAGCCGAGATCAGGAAAAAGAATAGAGGATGAATCAAGGATAGATCCTCATACAGGAAGGCCTTGGGCCAGAATGGTTTATAAACCTGTCAAGTGTTTGAAAAGGGTGCCTATGAAATCGATGCCACAGAATGTTTTGAGTAACATGAAATGGTGGTATGTCGATAATGATACAGCCGAAGCTGTCATGGAGGATACACATGACAACGTTATTTTGAGAGTGTATGATCCACTGCATTTAATAAACCTATCGAAGGACGATCTGAAGAAGCTACATGATCAACATATCTTCTTTCATGAAGGATGGAGATCTGAAGCCAGAAAGTTCCAGAAGATAGTTAGAGTATGTATAGATGCAGGTATAAGTATATATGGTCCAGGTACTTAATCAAAATGTAAATAGTTAGAAACTATCGTCAAGGGGGAGTCTGTTGGTACACCCTGTGTGACGATAGCAGTCTAAGTTGTGTTAGCATTTTGTCCAAGTGATGTTACTAGTATTTGATATATGTGATTTTATGTGTTTGACATTTATTGTTTGTATGTTTGAACTTGGTGTAACGTATTACAAGAAGTTCAAACATAAAGTTCAAAGATTAATTCAAACATAAGTTAAAACATATAATCAAATAGAAGTTGACATGTGAAATTCGAATTTAGCATAAATTCGAATTTAGCATAGTAGTCAAATTCGAATTTGTCATGAGGACAAATTCGAATGGGCCTTGGGCCTGGTTCGAGTTTGTCCCATGACAAACTCGAATAGGTCACTATAATTAGGGATTAACTCGAATGATTATGAGACTTTTGCAGAATTTCGTGTACGATTAGCAGAAGACGATCTCGAGTTTATCAGCAATCTGTGTGTTTGTTCGAAGAGAATCATCACGTAGGTTCGTTCGTAGTCGTTCGTACAACGCCGTGGTAGTCTCCGTGTTCCGTGAGTGTGATATATCCGTCAAGCCGCTAACGAGGATTCCGCACTCGTTGGTGTGTGTCGCGTCTAGATAGATCTGTAGTTGCAAGACCTTACAATATCTATAAATAATATAAGAGTATTATAAAGATAAAATAAAATAAAATAAATGTTGGACTATAAATGGGTAAATAATAAAACCATAGGGACTAAAAACGTCTCAATGAAAAGGGTAAAAATGTCATTCTTACAAATTTAACGGTTGTGTCGTTAAATTTAACGGACGAGGGACTAATAGGGCACAAAATTAGCAAAATAGGGATGAATTTGACCTTATTATGGTTAAGGGACTGAATCTGGGCAAATCATCAAAACACAAGGACCAAAAATGTCCTTTTACTCTTTCATTTTAATCACCACTTTTTGAAATCTATTAGTCTACCAAGCAACGCATAGATATTATGACAAGTGTTTGTAGACCTCAAACATAAATACACATAATAATATTGATGGTATAATGATGTTTTATTAATCTTAGACAATTTTTTATAAAAAATAATATACGATAAATGATTGCTAATTTTGAAAATTATTTTAGAAATAAACATCCCGAGCAACGCACGAGTATGTCACTAGTTCATTATTATTAGATAATAATTAATAATCTAATCATTGCATTATTATTATTTAGATAATAATAAAATATGCATCTTATAAGGATATGATCAATTGAAGATAATGCATATGATTAAGGATAAGATCTAAAGGTTTAAAACAGATTAAACCCTAATTGAACCCCCCCCCCCCAACCCCCCCCCCCCCCTTGTTTAAGGCTGGCCAAGGGGGTTTCCTTGGCTGTAATTTTCGGCCATAACCCTTTCTTATTATTAAGGTGCTCGTTTTTGTGATCCGGTTGAGAATCGGGTACCGTACAAGTCGATTTCTGGCGTCGAGTTCACCGACGACATCACCGGTAGATCCAAAGGCATTTTTTTTAGCGTTGTTGAACATATTACAGTAAGGTATGTCTTCATTTAATGTTTATCATGTTTAATGATCGTTAGACGAATCCGGCGATGGTTTATAGCAGTTTTAAGCTTCTGTTGCACGAAATCGTTTTGCAAAGTATGTTATAAACCCAACAGTGGTATTAGAGACACGTCTAAACGATATTAAACTGCTTATTATTTTGTTCTTACTTCTCAATCATAATTAAGTTCAATAAAGTTTCAGTTTTTATCGAATAAATGTGTAAATCGGATCCAAAATCGAAAACCATCTAAGGGTTTTGACACATTGAAGGTTTTGGCCAAGCTATAGTTATTGAACCCCATGATTTCGACCACGATCAAGTGCTGATAAAGGGTTTGAAAGTTCAAAAGGGTTTGAAAGTTCAAAAGGGTTTGAATGCTTGGCAACGGATCATGCGAAAATCGAAAACCGAATCGAAAATCGAAAACGAAAGTGTCGTTTTGGTGTGATGATGGATTCGGCCATGATAAGGGTTTTTGGAACCCTATGATTGATCAAAGTTCATATTTTGATTAGATGGTTTGATTCGTTAAATGACTGTTTCGATTTTAGTTTTCATGATTTTAGTCGAAAATCGAAAAACGAAAGATTTAATCTTGTGGGTCTATGATCGACGAATGATATGCGTTTATAAACCCATATGTTTATTTTTTATATCGTAAATAAATCCGACATCTATTAATTTTTCGTTTAGTGTTTCGATCGTTAATCGTTTAAATCGTAAATCGGACCGAAAACTGAAAAGAAAAAAGGATTAATCTTGACGATTATATATTTGCCGATTTCAATGGTTTTTAGAAACCATATGTTTTTGGTTTTGAATGATATAATCTCACATTGATTAGATGTTCGTTTTTGTCTCTCAGTTATTATTTGTTTAAATCGAAATCAAAAGGTTTTGTTTCTGGGGGTGTGATGGTTCGACCAAATGTGAGGGTTATTAAACCCACATGGTTCTGTCCAAAAAGGGTTTTGGAACATTACTTCATTAGTCAAGTGTTTGCCTTTGATTAATTGTGCATTTAAAATTTAATCGGGAATTGAAATCGAAATCAAACGGTTTTATAGATAGGTTAAATCTTAGGTCGATTTTTAGGCATAAGAAATCTGTATTTTACAACTTTAAATGCTTTATTAACCCCATCTTAGTAACCTATGTATTTTATCTTTCAATTTATTTAAATCAAATAAAAACTGAAATCAAAAAATCGAATATATTTATTTTTGAGAATTGTTGAAATCAAATTATAAATATTATGAGTTTTTTTTTTAAATCATCACGTGTTATTAAAGCAAGTTGATCATGTTAAGTTAATTATTTCAAATGGTTTAGATTTCGGGTTTTCGGATTTAATCGAATTCAAGTTTAAAGTCGAATCGAAAACCAAAAATGGGTTTTCGAAAACCCATTTATTTTCTGGATTTCTTGAATGTTTTTAGAGATCACATGTTGATGATTTAAAGAGTTGTTCATGCAAGTTTTAAACGTGTTTAATATCACTTTGAAGTTTAATTGAACTGTTGATTTAGTTGAGGCAATAATCGATACGAAACGATAATTTAAATTAAAAGGTGTTTAATTGTGATAAATGATCAAAACCTTGAATAAGGGTATTAGGAACCCTCAGGTTTGGTTTTGATAGATTATCACAACCCGAGATTGTCGGTTTAAAAGATTAAAGTAAATCGTCAACTTTTCGATTAGTTATTCGTTTAAAATTATTGCCGATAGAAATTTAGGCATAGAATAATTTTTTTCTTTCTAAGTAAATAAGTTGCTAAAATTTTTAACTTTTTTTTTTTAGTCTAGATCTCTCAAATTAAAACATCTCAAGGCTGATAAATAGACCGTTTAATTTTCAGTTAATTTGAAAATTGTCGATATAATCTCGTTGTTAATTTTTTAGTTGAATTCGTGAACATGTTTCTAAATTATTTGATTGTAAAGGTTATGACTAAATTATTTCAAGTCTTCATAGTTAATTTAATGATTTAAACGAGTTTAAATATGGAAATAAATCTTTGAAAATTTTAAAGTGGTTAAGAGCGTTAATTCATTTTAAAAGTAAATAATTTTTTAACTGAGACTATAATTCGGCAAGTTTATCCAAAAGTGTTTGATTAAAGTTATAACTATTTAATATATGTTGAAGAGTGGATTGAAAATGTTTCAAGTACATGAACCAATTTATTATGAAAATAAAATAAAGTGTTCATTTTTATCGAGAATTATTGAATGAACACTTATTTTTTGTGACATGGTTGATAATTACCATTTATGTTATGTGTTTTTATAATTGTGTGGTTGTGAAGTTCATATTTTTTACCTTGATAAAAGAGTATTTTTATTATTTATTCTCGACATGTTTTTTGAAAGTTATTTTTCAAATAAGATAGTAAAGTTTTTTTATGACATTGAAAACTTTTGGAAATTTATTAAAAACTGGTTATTGAGTGATTGTTTTACCAAAATATTTGTGTCTAGAATAGTCACGTCTAGGCCGGGTTGTTGAGTTTTCCGAAAGGTTATCACAAACCCGAGATTTTCGGTTTAAAAGCTTAAAGTAAATCGTCAGCTTTCCGATTAATTATTTGTTTAAAATTAAAACTGACGGAAATTTGGCATAAATAATTTTTTTCTTTCTAAGTAAATAATTTGCTGGAAATTTTTAAATTTTTTTAGTGTAGATTTCTCAAATTGAAAAGGCTGATAAATCGACAGTTATTTTTAGTTAATTAGTTAATTCGAAATTGTTGTTAGTCTTTTAATTGAATTCATGAAAATGTTTCTAAATTATTTGATTGTAAAGGATATGACTAAATTATTTCAAGTAATGATAGTTTATTTAATGATTTAAATGAGTTTAAATATGAAAATAAATCTTTAGAAATTTTAAAGTGGTTAAAAGCATTTATTCATTTTAAAAGTAAATAATTTTTTTAATGAGATGATAATTTGACTAGTTAATCCAAAAGTGTTTCATTAAAGTTAAGACTATTTAATATATGCTGAAGAGTGGATTGAAAATGTTTCTATGAACCATTTTATTATGAAATTAAAATTAAAGTGTTAATTTTTATCAAGAATTATTGGATGAACACTTATTTTTTGTGATATGGATGATATTACCATTTACATTACGTGTAATTATGTTTAGTGCTATTAAAACTGTGTGGCTGTGATAGTTCATATTAACACCTTGATTTAAATAATAAGAGTATTTCATTAAACATAATAATGCTAAATAATCAAAGATTTTTTTTAGGATTTTAAAAATGGTATTTTTATTATTTATTCTTTACAAATTTTTGAAAAGTTATTTTTCAAATAAAATAGAGAAGTATTTTTATGACATTGAAAACTTTGGGAAAGTTATTAAAACTGGTTATTGAATGATTGTTTACCAAAATGGTAGTGTCTAGGATAGCAATGCTTAGGTTGGGTTGTTGGATTTCGAAAGGTTATAAACCGAAAGAATCCTGTCCCCCACCCGACACACCTAACTGGCCACTATTTCTTGGTGGAACTGATCATTCGTTAAAATCCGAGCAAAATCTAAGTTATTGCACTATCCCTAAAAGGGACAATCATGCTATCCCGGTCGGCGCAACATGTTAAGTCAAATTTGTACGATACGTCGCATACTGGAATGTGTGTGTAGGTACTGTCTTCCCAACGAGGTAAGCCAAAGCTGTATGGTGGAGAGGTCGTTGCCTACGGTCGTCTTACAGTGTTATTTTGTGGTGCTTCCTGACGTAGGACTCGAGCCCAAGGTGTAGATGAGATTTAAACATGTCTAATTTTAAAATTAGAAATCTCATAAAGAACTAAGAGTTGCAAAGAGTTGTAATTGGTAAGAATTTACCAGTCTAAGTAGCTTGTTATGTGACACATGCCAAAGTTGGTAACGAGTCAACATGTTCCTAGTAATTAATGAATCATTTTATCCGGGTTATTGATTTATTAACGTTAAATATTAATTATGTTTGAAACTTTCTTAATATTTCAGATGGTGAGACGCAGAATTAATCCTAACAACAATGAAACAAATAATAATATTATTCCTACGACATTATTACCAATACTACTCTACACGACTTCTCTCTGAGATCGGTCTTGGATTGAGATAAGCTGATAGGGAAAATCTTTCTTGATTGGGAAAGGAATCTGATGTAAATCCTCTGGTAAGAGCGTAAGTTGTATGTTTCGGGAGAATCCTTTCGGATCCGAGCCAGCAAATGATGTGCCTGTTGCAGAGAGAAATTGCTACAACAAGCACAAAGATAATTTGCTGGATATTGGTTGTCGTATGCTAGCAACCATGTCCCCTCACCTGCAGATCAACCTTATGAATGTTGGTGCCTATGATATGATCAGGTAGCTAAGGGACATGTTCCAGACACAAGCCATACTTAAATGGTTCAACACTACCAGGTCTCTGAACTTGTGCAAAATGGGTGAGGGGCCGTCGGTTAGCGCTCATATTCGCAAGATGAAGGGGTATTTAGACCATCTTGAAACGCTCGGATACCTTGTGAGCCATGAAATGGCTACAGATTTAATTCTGAACTCTCTTAGTCTAGCCTACAAGTCTTTTGTGGTCAATTTCAATATGCATAATATGACCAAGAATGTGAGTATGTTGCATCAGATGCTGGTCACTACAGAAGAGAGTATGAGTATCAAGCCGCCTGAAAACAAGACCAAGGATGTTCTGCTGGTGAAAGGTGTTAAGTTTACGAAGATTGGAAAAGGAAAAAGATAGAAAAGGAAAAGGAAAATGTCAAGTTCAAGCCTAAAGCCAAAGAGCCTAGAGCAAAATAGGACAAATGCTTCGAGTGCCAAGAAATAGGCCACTGGAAGCGAAACTGTCCTAAGTACCTAAAAAGATTTAGAAGGCCCATGAGATTGACATTTTAGGTATCTGAATATTTCATTGCGCTAAATTTAGTTGATCACATTAGATGTTGACTCACTAACTTAATTGTGCAAAATGTTTGCAGGGACTGCAGAGAAGTGAGAATCGCTAAAGCTAGCACATTGCAACAACGGGAGCATGGATTATGATGCTGACACTAGAGTTGAAGGCTGTTTGCAATTATTGTTTTAGTTATTTATTTAAATACTTCTATGTTATTAAACAATTTATTTATTTGTTCAAACAATTATTTTTGAAGGTTTTAATGAAAATATTCTTTTTTCCAAAATGTTTCCTAAAAGCATAATTGTTTGAGTATAAACCCATGAAAGTATGTATGAACTATGGATTCAACACGACTTGAATAGTGAATTAGCAATAATGATTGCTCAGTGAAAATCGTTTTGTTTAGATGTTTCAAAAAGTATTGAAATGGAAAGGTTTTTTGCAGTATTATTATTAGTTGTTTCATCAAATGTATGCTTATAATGTCGTTATAAAAGGATACGGTAACACATATAGTGTAAGTATAAATGATATAAGATACGTAAAGGGTTGCACATTGGATATAATCATTGAATATCTAGACAATGATTATGATATTAGATATCAGGATTGTTTAGACAAGAAGGAATGTTATATTTCAAATTACACTAGTAACCAAATTCTTGAATACTAAAAGGATGAACTTTGTTTCATATGCATCAAGAATATAATGGTTTGTTTATTAGATTCAGTGGGAGAGTCCTACGATAGATGCATAGTTGGATACATAAGTTAATTTTAACCATCAAGACTTATTAAATACATCTTTAGTTAAGCTGCAAGGCCAAGGTATATGCTTTTGTTGAGGAGATAACTAATACCTCTAAAACTTGACAATTAAATTCAGGATTCGTTTGAATATTACTTGTTATTACAAAAGGGTTGTAATGAATGACCAAATGAAAATTCCAAACAAAATAATAGAATAGTTAAATGATATTAACTAAGGGAACTCCCATTCTAATCCAAATTTTGAAATTGAGATTTCACATGAGATTAGATTGTCGTTAAAATTAAGGGAATATTAGCGTTAAATGAAAGTGTCATGTGTTGAGATAACAAGAATTACATGATATATTCAATGTTGCTCCAATTTTACATGTTTAGTAATCCTTGAACAGAGTCACATTTATTCAAAAGCTATCCATAGTCACTTGTTGCTGTGGGAACCTGTCACACCCCGTTACCCCGGTTGGCAATGGAGCGTGACGTCGCGGAAGCGTAACCATAATCATAACGAACGACCACTATATGGACGTTTTTCAAAAAAAATACATTGATTTAACTTCAAATATAGATATTGTTTTACATAACCAAAATGCAGCGAAAGTAGTTCTTAAAATACTAAGATTTAATTACACAATTTAATTTATCAGGAAAAATGCAAATGAATCTCCGAGTTTGAAAACGATGCGACTCCAAAATGAACTGCTTCCGATAAATGCGCATGTCTTAATCACCTGAAAATACATGCTAAAATACGTCAACAAATTGTTGGTGAGCTCATAGGTTTAGGCGAAAAGACCAGTTGTATGGACATTACCAGATGAGTTGAATTTATAAAACATAAATTCCGTGTATGTATTACATAAACCATCATGCAACCGAAACTTAATTAAATGAGTTTTCCATGTGCAGTATTCTCATACGTAATACCGTGTGTTAAATATATTTGCACTCGCTGTTTGCCGATCCGAACTAACCCGAATGGGGGACATGACTCCCGATAGATCTATCCACAATCGCTTGCAAATAAATGCAATTAACGGTTCATGATTTGAGGGCTGATGGATCCAAACATGTAATACATATAAGAAATAAACAGTTTTGATGTCCATATAAAAATAGTGCACGTATTTCCACCCCAATAGATAGTGAAAATAGGGGCTATGAAAACTCACCGAGCTTGTGATGACAAAATACGCGTAAAAATGCAAGTTTGCATTGTTTGATGGGTGATGAAACCATATGTGTTTAACCGAGTCCTAAATGATAATAAGGACTTAATATCTCTAATATATGATAATATGTATATTTCTAGATTTTTATGTCTTAAATCACCCAACATTACAAGTTTATAAATAAAACCCACTTAAAACGTCAAGTTTATATATATATATATATATATATATATATATATATATATATATATATATATATATATATATATATATATATATATATATATATATATATATAATTTTCCAGCTTTTCGAAGGTTTTTCGGCCTATTTTGAGGCTGTTTTTGACTAAGCTCCAAAACGATTTAGGCTTTGAATTTCTTGGACATTAAACTACTATATACAAAGAATTTTTAAAGTCAAGAACGGCCATTTTTCGAGGTGTCTAGGTTAGGGAAAAAGCTTGTTGAAAACCCTACGTTGGCCATTTTTGAGCTGTCAAACTTTCGGTTTCCCAAATAATTTCTGGGGGTCTTAAACTCCAAAATAAATTATGAAAACTTTCAGATTTTTAGTTAAGACATAGATCTAACTTTTGGGACAAGAATCAACTCATTTCGTTAAGTTATGAATTAGTTATGATTTTTCAAATTTGATGTAAATTTTCTGCCGAAAATCCGTAGTTTATAAACTTGAAATAACTAGTGATTCTTGTTGTTTATCCAAAAACTACTTGTATAAAAGTTATAAAAAACATTTATATAACTTGTTTTCATAATATTTTCACTTATATGATGTGTTTATACATTTATAAATACATTTGAAGAAAACAACTTAAAAACAAAAACTAGAGATTTATAAACTTGAGTTTTTATGAAACTTGTTGTTGTTGGTGATTATATATATTATGCAAGACTTATATAAACATAAATATAAGATGTTATGAGTTAGTATTTACTTACTTTGGGGTATTAGGAGTATGCAAACTAATAGAAGTTGAAACTCTTGAAAGATTGCTCCCAAAAACACTTGAAATATTGCAAGAACAAAAATTGCAAATTTTTGCTTTGTGGAGGCCTTTTAGCCGGTTTCAAAGAGGGGAGAAAGGAGAGTGTTTTTGGCTTTTGAATGTGTGCAAATGAATGGAAATGAAGTCTTATCTATAGATGGAAAAAGTGAATTGAAATGATGAAATGTTGGAGGTTGAGTGCACCTTTTAGCAAAATGATTATGTTTAAAATAGAAATGGGTTTTGTAATAAAATATTAAAGTCAAACTCTATAAAGTTTCCTCATAGGGCTGGATTTTTGTGTATTTTTTTCATGTATTTTTATTTTTTTTTTGTATAAAAGTATTTATAAATGTATTCTTGTATTTCCCTTTATTTGAAATTTCATAAATACTTTTGGATGCATTGTTTTAATAAATTGTTTTAGTCTTGCATAATTAATGTTAAGTAAGTGTATTAGTGTATGATTAGTGTCACTAATCATAATTTAATTATGTACTTAGTTGAATTAATCCATCATATCGTAACTCGATCGGATTAATTGATTTGCCGATTCATCGCACCGATGAATTTGATTCTAATTGAGTTGAATTTCTTCATGAACCTTGTTAATCACTTTGATTAATTTCTAATGACCACTGATTAGGTTATAATTGGGTATTAAATACTGATTAGGTCGTAGTTTCTAACATGGTTTAATGCCGGATGTTATAGTCTCCCCCTGTTAAGGGAATTTCGTCCCGAAATTTTATCTTCTTTCCTCAGAGGTCTTGCTACTTAGGGTTAGGTGAGGGTATCTTTGGTTAAACTGGCCTTTGCCTGCTGAAGTGAATTCTGGTCCATGTCTAAAATTCCATCTGATCTTGAGGATGGGTATACAACTGTGCTTCAATCCTTTGACCTTACGGTCCATGATTTCAACCGGCTCTTTGATGAAGCGAAGTTTATCAGTTAGCTGGATCTCTTCCAAGTGGGTAACAAGTGTCTCCCCTAACAAACACTTCTTCAGATTCGATACATGGAAGGTATTTGTGCATGCTGCTAAGCTCTGGTGGTAGCTATAAATGATAAGCTACTAGTCTAATTCTTTTTAAGACCTTGCATCGTCCAATGTAACGAGGATTTAGTTATCCTTGTTCTTCCCCAAATCGTATCACGCCCTTCCATGGCGAGACTTTCATCAGTACTCGTTCTCCTAATTAGAACTCAAGGGATTTTCTCCCTACATCTGCATAACTTTCTGACAATCGTAGGCAACTTTTAGTCAGTTCCGTATCTGTACTATCCTTTTGATAGTTTCGTGAATGATCTTAGCACCAGTGATTTGGCTATCTCCTACTTCTTCCCAATAAATCGGTGATCGACACTTTCGTCCGTACAGTGCCTCAATCGGAGCAACCTTAAGATGTGTGTGATAGCTGTTGTTGTATGATAGTTCTACTAAGGGCAAATGAGTATCCCAACACTACCCAAAATCCATTACACAGGCTCTTAATATAGGTTCTAGGGTTTGAATCTTTCTTTTATTTTGACTATTGGTCTGATGGTGATAGGAGGTACTCAAAGCTTGTTGTAATAATTGCCAAAAACTTAAATGTAGACCTGCTATCCATATCCGAAATGATTATAATGGGCACTCCGTGTCCGGAGATGACTTCCTTGAGGTACGTTTGGACTATCTTATTCATCCTGTTGTTCTTCTTGATTGGTAGGAATGCGCGGATTTTGTTAGGTGGTCGACTATTACTCAAATGGTTTCTGATGTTGGTCTTAACTTTGGAGCATGTTAGGAATTTCTTGACATATGTGGCAATGTCATCCTTCATGATAGGCCACCCGTATAGCTCCTTAAGGTCATGATACATTTTATCGGATCCGGGGTGAACGACATATCTTGTTTTGTGTCCGTTAGGGTGAGCGACGGGTACCATTTCCCGAACCCGAACCGGTACTGGTACCGAAGTACTATATTCGGTTCGGTATTCAGTTTTCATATTTGTTAAAAATCGGTATTCGGTACTTACGGTTTCGGTACCATATTTTTACCGAATATACCGACCCGAACCGAAATTATAAGTTAAAAATCGGTATTTGGGGCTTTGGTACCGCCTAGGTTTTCTAATGAGCGACCATTCTGAATTCTGAGTTCTGGTTGTGGGTATCGCATAGCTTCTTCTTCTTCGATTTCTGAGTGGGCGAATATGGAGCGTTTTCTGTTGCAGTGGCTCTTTGATTCGCGGCTGTCTTGGAAAAGAATTCAAAGAACTGTTCGATTTCCGGCTGTGTTTCAAAGAACATTTCAGAACTTCAAACCTTCAAATGATTTAATCAATCAAAGGGATTTCAAATCTTCAATTAGAAATCGAAGAAGACGGATTGCTGGAACTCGAAAAATACATCGTCAATTCTCTGAAGGTGTAGTTTTTTGTATTTGATTTCAAGACTTTTTCCATGGCATCATCATTCAATGACATGGATGAAACTCAAGTAAGTTAAACTTTCTCCATGGCATTATATTCAAATTTGAGTGCAATTTTTCTGGTTATATTCAATCAAAACCATGTTTCTCTCTGTAATTCTTCTTGTTCATCGCAAAAACCTAAGTTCAGGTGATCAGTTTCGTAAATTCTTCATGTTGATCACAAAAACGTAATTTCAGATTATTAGTTTCATTATCTGCAATTGAAACTCTGTTTTTTCTTTGTATATTTTCATGTGTATCGCAAATATCAAATTAAGTTGATTGTTTTCATTATTTTCAATTGAAAATTTGGTTCTGCTAGTAATTCTTCATGTTCAACTAAATTTTGAGTTTCAATTTGTCTATCTGCGTAATGTTCTCGAATTCCAGCTGTGATTTTAAATTTTAATGATTTTGGATTATGTTTCCTTATGATGATGTATACTACTTACGGTTAAAAAAATCCTGCATATTTTCCAGAAGTATACTACTTACAGTTAAACTAAGTTGATTTCAAAATCAACGTCTGACACTTGTAGAAGGATTTTCAAAATCAACGTATGTTTAAAGTTTATAGTTTAAAAGCTTTTGTGTATCTCTGACTATTGCAAGCACTAAGACTTCAAGGATAAAAAGTGCCATATTTTGAGGTTTAGAATTTACAAAATGAGTAGTTGGATGCTAGTTTAGATGGGAAGTAGTGAAAATATGCAGTTTTGTGTTGCCTTGTATTTCTTTCCAGGACATCAGCTTTAAAGAAATACAAAATGAGTAGCAATTTTTAGTTTAAGAAATCAACTTATAGTTGTGTGGCATGAGGCTTAACTAGCTTGAATTTGGTTGATGAAGGCATAAAGCTGTCATCGTTTATCATTATACGATCACTACTGGACCACAATTTAAGTTTCATTATTTTGTATCGTATCGTTGTCAAACCTGTTTTTTTTTTAACCATAAGAATGTCTGGAAAATATGCAATTTTGTTTTGCCTTGTATTTCTTTACAGGACATCAGCTTTAAATTTATATATCTTTTAATTTCTAAGATTAATTATTGCTTGACATATACAGATTGCAAATTTCGATTGAAATTGTGTGCTTTTTGTATAGGTATGGATTAGTACACATATTAGTGGTGCTTCAGAGATTATTTTCTGAAATTCGGATTTTACAATTTGTAGAATTCTAGCTTTGGTTTTACATTCTTTTAGATGTTGGCTAAGTCTTGCATAATCTAACATAGGTTCTATTGTTGAAATCCAAATTCTATCACGTTCAGAAATAATGACATGTGTGGAACTATGTTGAGAGGGGAACTGAGCTAACCTACATGCAGTAGAGGACCACAAAATCTACTAGAAAGACAGTTTGTGAATAAAATTTAGAAGAAAAAGAAGAGAAAAGGGGGGGAGGGATTCTAGTACAGGGGCGCATATGCACATTAGGAGTCGACTCCAATATATAGTTAGCCCCAATTTACGTTATCTTGCAATTTTATTCTATTCTGTTTTCAATTAAATAGTGTGAAATAGGGATCTTCTTCCATTACATGCATCATCTTAGACAGTAAATTTCATCGTTTTAGGAACGATTATAATTTCTGAATATTTCAAGCATTTTAGCCACATCCATTATAAAGGACTCATTTACTCTTCAACAAGAATCCCAAAATATATATATTTGTGTTTCCCTATGGTTCAGAAATAACCTACTGCATTCTTATTTTCATTATTTGGACTAGAAATAAACAAAAAAAAAACATGCATATACAAAAAAATTATTGAGCCAAAGGCCTCTTGAATCATTTATGTGGACCACTGCACAAGTTAAATAAATAAGCCAAAAAGAAACTATGAGGGCTATAACAAAAGGTTCAAGATTTACAATTTGTAGAATTCTAGCTTTGGTTTTACATTCTTTTAGATGTTGGCTAAGTCTTGCATAATCTAACATAGGTTCTATTGTTGAATATGAATGCCTAGTATTTCTGTTGGGAGATTTGGGTTTGCACATGATGTGATGACATAGTTCAGTGATGACTTGTTTTTTTTTTTTTTTTTCTAAATCTACTTGTGATTTTCTTAGAATTCATGCTTATATTTGAATGTTCTGAAGTTGTCATTAGTTGAACATATTGTTGAACTACATAACTTTTTCAAGTTCAAGTTATGGTTTATGATATGTTCATTTAGTCCTTTTAACGTTATATTACTTGATTAAACGTGAATTTGGTATGATGAGACATATGTTGAGGATACCCCTCGTGTGGTGCTTGATGATGATGATGATTTGGATTCGACTCATAACAAAGAAGATCATGTCGAACCAGCCAATAAAAGAAAACGTCAATATAAAGAGAGGGCCCCGTGTTGGAAGCACTTTGATGTACTTTATAAAGTTGAAGATGATGGAGTCGAAAGGAAACATGGAAAATGTAAGTATTGCTCCGTGATTCTTAAAGCCGACCCAACAAGGAATGGAACTTCTAGTTTAAAGAAACATTTTCCAAGTTGTGATAAAAACCCGGAAAATAATTTGAATAAACAAGGTTCATTGCAATTTAAGAAAGAAGCTAGTGGTGAGGGAAGTGTGACTACATGGAAACACGATGAGAAAAGAATAAAAAAAAGCTTTATTAAATTTGTTTGTTGTGGGCGAACTACCATTTAAGTTTGTTGAACATGAAGCTTTTATCGAGTATAGTAGTGCACTAAATGGAAAAGTTACTTTGCCATCACGACATAAGATTAGTAGGGATGTTGCAAAGTACTATGTCGATGAAAGAAAAAAATTGATTGATTACTTAAGTAGTCCAACAATTACAATACATTTGACTACGGACACATGGACTAGCTCGTGTCAAAGGATCAACTACATGGTAGTGACGGCTCATTTTATAGATGATAATTGGGTTTTGCACAAAAGAATTATTAATTTTAGACCCATTAATAGTCACAAGGGGGAGGATGTGGCCCGGGAGTTATTAGATTGTATAGATGGTTGGGGGATTAAAAGTGTGATGAGTATGACGGTTGACAATGCATCTTCCAATGATAAGGCGATTGAGTTTTTGATCAAGAAGTTGCCAAATATGTATGATGGTGGCAAACATTTTCAAATAAGGTGCATGGCTCGTATTCTAAATCTCATTGTTAAAGAAGGTTTGAAAGACAATAATCATCATGTAGAATGTGTTCAAAAGGCGGTAAGATATATAAGAAATTCCACACAAAGAATCACAATGTTTAAAAAGTGCATGATAGATTGTGGAGTGGAATCGAAGAAGTTTTTGTGCGGTGATTGTCCTACACGGTGGAACTCGACTTACGAGTTGTTGAAAATTGCGGTGGAATTAAGAGAAGTGTTTCTCAAGTATGAACTTGAAGGTAAATTAAATTCTATAGGTTAATGTTTAGTAAGTTTGTCAAGTTTTTTTTACATATATAGTTACTTTTTTTTGTGTTAGATAAATCATTTGGACGTGATGATATTAAAGCCCCGGATTATGAAGATTTTCAAGTTTGCAAAGGTATGGTGGACTTTCTTGAAAAATTTAAGGCTAAAACGGAGCTAGTTTCGGCAACTTCAAAACCGCTAGCACATCGTTCTTTTAGAGAAATTCTAGATGTTGATAAACATTTACGGGATTGGGAAGCATCACCCCGATTTTGGTTGATGGGTTTGGAAATGCGAAAAAAATATGATAAGTATTGGGGTGATTTTGAAAAGTTGAACGATTTTATGTATATTGCGGTTTTATTGGATCCGTCAATGAAATCTACCTTCTTGAGACATGCATTTCGTAAGATCTCATGTACACGTTTACGGATGATAATCCCATGTCTACACAAGATATAGACAAGAAGGTTGCTTCTTTGCTTCGGGATGTTGAAGATAAGATGGAAAAATTGTTTGTAATGTACAAACAAAAATTTTACAAGATCGAGTCTCATGCGTCTTCTCAAGAAGGTAGTAAGGAAGATGTTATTTGTTGTGACGACGACAATGATTTTTTTGGTGAGTTTCTAAACGTGGAGGAAAACAACTTTTTTTCATTAGAGACGGAACTAAAAAGATATATGAATGAGCCAATAACTCCATACAATAAGGAGTTTGACATTCTTCGATGGTGGAAGCAAAATGCAATGCGTTTTCCGATCGTTTCTCGAATGGCCAAAGGTACCTTTTAAATTATTTCTAGCACTTATTTACTTTTACAAGTTATAAACTTATATATTATGTTGTTAGATGTTTTGGCAATTCAAATTTCGACTGTGGCATCGTAGTCGGCGTTTAGTACTAGCAGACGTGCTTTAGATGCGTATCGAACAAGTTTATCGACATCAATAGTTGAGGCTTTGGTTTGCACCCAAGATTTGGTTAGAAAATCAAGGAAACCAATTGTAGATGATGTTGACGATATTTTGAATGATGATGACATAGCGATAGGTAATAATTTTCGATATATTTATAGAAAATTTTTATCAAATAATTGATTACATACTAACTTTATTTAATTTCTCATTTTTACTTGTTATATAGAGCTTGAAGAGGCGATGCGTGCTCATGACGGAAAAGAGAAAGGAAATATGGCAACCGATGATTAAGATTTGATATTAGCGTTCTTTGTTTTGAAAGATATTTGTAACTTTTGAATTATACAATTGGTTTAGTTTTTTGTTATTCGGTATTCGGTATTTTTGATCGGTTTTCGGTATTTACTTTTCGGTTTTCGGTATTAAGAATTCGGTATTCGGTATTAAGAATTCGGTTTTCGGTATTCGGGTGTAAAATTTGGTGATGTATGTTTGGTATTTGGTATCTTATCCTTATTCGGTCCCAATACGTGACTGGCACCGAAAACCCGGTCCCAGTACCGGAACCGAACCGGTGCCAAATAAAAGTATTCGGTTCGGTATTCGGTTCTACCAAAACTATAAATTCGGTTTCACTATTTTCGGGTTCGGTACCGGTCCGGTACCGAGCTCACCCCTAGTGTCCGTCATCCGTAACCAGTTTTCTCACTCTATCAAAAACCGGGTAACCAGACTCTATTCGTGAAGTATCGATTTCCATTAACCCTTATCCCAAACTATTTATCCATTCTGTGCAGGGCTTCAATTTTCATATTTTCCTCCTTAACAACTTCATGAACTAAGAAAGGAGGGTTTGGTTGAATGGTTATAACTAGGGCTGGTAGTCTTAACGGCTTAACTCGTTTCTTTCGGCTCTGTGCGTCTACAACCACATTAGTTTTCCTCAGGTGATAACGAATTTTACAGTTGCAATCACTTATTAGCTCTATCAACGATGTTACCTCATATTTGACTCTTTCTGGTTCAAGATGCGTAGGAGGCTCTTATGGTCCGTGAGTGTAATACACTTCTTAACGTACAACTAATATCTTCAAGTCTTAAGGATAAAGACTACTGCTCCAAGATCTAGATCATGCGTTGTGTAATTCACCTAGTGAACCTTAAGTTTTCATAAAGTATAAGTTATGACCATATCCTTCTATATCAACCCATTGTGTGAAGCATCACAGTAATCTACAAATTTCTTGCTTCTCCTGGATAAAATAAGAGCGCTGCATAGTTTGTGCTTTTATAATTGAAATGATGTCTCCTGATCCTCGCCCTAGTCATACTTAATGTCTTTTTGTCACATCCTTGCTTTAAAACATGCTTGCTTATCCCAGGAATAATAATAAATGCATAAGGCTAAATAAAATATTACAATAAGTCTTGCACTACACGTGCTTCAAGGTTACAGTACTAAGTTGCTACAAACATCATAATATAAATAAAAGCAGCTACCCAGAACCCAAAGCATCATAAAGCTATATCACAAGCTGAAAGTGAGCTAAGTCCTCTGGGTTGATCAGATAATAGACCTAAGCAGAAGGTCCAGCTTGTTCTTTACCTTTTCCTGTAAAAATTGTGAGTAGCAACTGTAAGCTAAAGCTTAGTGAGTAAACAGATATTCATGAATACATGTAAAATATGAGGCGAAAGTGCCTATAAAGGCTGTTATGCTTGCTTGCTTGCTTGCTTGCTTGTTTGCTTAATACCCAGAAAGAATGCTGCACGATTGAGACATTTCACGCAGAAAGGAGATGCCACCACTAGGGGTTTACCGCTGACAGATGATCAATCTGTGATGCGGGGCTAGCTACCCGCATAATGCTCAAGGGATAGTGGTGAACATCAGAATTGCTTGCTCGCTAAATATAATGCTTATGAGATGCACAAAGAAACGCTAACACAAAGTTTGTTGTATAGTATGCAGAACAATAAACAGATAGCAGATAAATATGCATATTAATAGATCAAATGTAAGATCCGGCTAAGTTGGGCATGACCTGTACCACAGTGTTCGCCTTCACTCACAAAAGTCTATTGAATTCCAAAGAAATCATATAAAAGCAATTTATGTCTCAATTTCATATAAAACATGTAAACAGGAATAACTGTTACTCACAGTAATGAAAATGCTTTGAAATACTCTGAAATGCTTGTACTTGCTTATCTAGGCTTTAATATATTCTGGCACTGGCTTTGACTCGCAACTGGGCTAAACAGCTTATGTATAATATCTGAAGTTTAATATTACAGAACATGTGCTAAATTAATACTGCTAGCTCAATATTCCAATATCTATAAGCCATAACTTCTAGCTAAATATTTTGCTATTTATTTTGCTAATTTATGCGTTGCTCATTAATTTTTATCAATTAAATTCGAATTTAGGGGACAGATTCGAAAACATGGTACCAAATTCGAAGACAGATTCGAACCAGGGGTTAGATTCGAACCTCATTCTCGAATCTGAAGATAGATTCGAAACCTATATCTCGAATCTAGCTCTATTCGAGCTTGTTCTTGGCATTTCGAATTTGTTCTATGCATACTCGAGTTTGTTCATAAGTTACAGCTTTAAACATGCATTTTCAAGCCTCAAATCCACAAATAAGCTAAGTAATAAGCCTCGGTTAAGTTATATTATACATAATCTACCATATTTTAGCTAAAACTCATACGAAATCAGCTTTAAATCGCCTAAAATGATAAACTCGAATTTGTAGCTTCAAAACCGAAAATGCAGAAAACGAAAAGGGCGATTCTTACCTCAAAACCGTATGAAATCACGCATGCAATAGCAGATTCGTATAGTACACTTCGAGACCTTTCCGATGACGTATAAAACTCGAGATTTGGCCGGTCGGTTTGAGAGAAAAGTTAGAGAGAAGTTCGGGTTCTAGAGAGAGGAGCTCTGGAAATGCTAGATGGGTTTTTGCAAAAGTGAAAAATGGAACACCCGACTCCTACTTATACTAAATCTCGAAATTACATCATTTTACGCAAATTGCTCAAAATACTTAAAATAAAAATGCAAATAAAAAGCAAGGTGTTATAGTATGAGCCCACCACGCTTGCACTTCGTCCTCGAAGTACCTAAGGCTCAAACAGATGCGGATATCGAACTCTCATGTCTTGCTCAGATTCCCAGGTCTGAGAAGTTCCGTGAGAAGTTCTCCATTGCACCAACACCATTGCTACTTCTCGATTTCTTAACTTCTTCATCTTTGTCTCTAGAATGACCCCAGGCTTGTCACATTGCAGCTTTTCGTTAATCTTATAAGTAAGATGATCGGCCCACTTTTCTCTGTCATCTTCTTTGCACTTCCTTAGTTGCGAAACGTGGAACACGGGGTGAATGTTTGATAGTTCGTTCGGCAAATCTAATAGATAAGATTGAGTTCCAACACGCTCGGTGATCTTGAAAGGACCAACGAATCGTGGTGCTAACTTCCCACGCTTGCCGAATCTGAATACACCTTTCATCGGCGAGACTTTCAATACGACATAATCATCCTTCTTGAATTCTAAAGGTTTATGGCGTCGGTCGTGATACGATTTCTGTCGAGTTTGAGCGGTTTCTAAGCGTTAGCGAATAATTCTGATCTTTTCATTAGTCTGCTGAAGTAGCTCGGGACCGGCGATTGGTGCTTCACCGGCTTCATGCCAACACGTAGGAGTTCGGCACTTGCGTCCATATAAGGCTTCGAAAGGTGCGGCTTTGATGGATGAGTGGTAACTATTGTTATAAGAAAATTCTGCTAATGGCAAGTGGTCATCCCAACTACCGCTAAACTCAAGGACACATGCTCGCAGCATGTCTTCGAGCGTAAGGATCGTGCACTCACTCTGGCCATCAGGCTGCGGATGATACGCTCTGCTCATTCTGATCTTGGTGCCTAAACCATCTTGCAATGCACTCCAGAACCTTGAAGTGAACCGGCGGTCGCGATCTGAAACAATAGACAGAGGCACTCCGTGTCGAGTAACGATCTCGTCTATATACAACTTAGCCAACTTCTCCAATGAGTAGTTCTCACGAATTGGAATGAAATGAGCGACTTTGGTTAGACGATCCACAATCACCCATATTGCATCGTGCTGTCTTCGCGTAGTCGGAAGCTTCGTCACAAAGTCCATCGTTATGTGATCGAACTTCCATTCGGGAATCGGTAGAGGCTGAAGACTGCCATAAGGCTGCTGATGCTCCGCTTTGACCAATCGGCATGTAACACAATTATCGACATATTGGCCTACGTCTCTTTTCATACCGGGCCACCAATACTCGGCTTTTAGATCGTTGTACATCTTGGTGCTGCCAGGATGTACCGAGAAGTTAGAATAGTGGGCTTCCGAAAGAATCTTCTGTCGAACATCACCAAATTTCGGAACCCAAACACGATCTTTGAAGAGCTTTAAACCACGAGGGCTATCGGTTAAGAATTGAAGTTGCCCTTTCATATCCTCAGAGTTGAGGTTTTCTTCTTTTAAAGCTTCGGCTTGAGCAACAAGGATTTCATCGATCAAAGTTGATGAAAACAAAGTATGGGTCAAGGTATAAAGACATTTAGCAGAGTAGGATTTACGACTCAATGTGTCGGCCACCACATTCGCTTTGCCAGGGTGATACAGAATATCACAGTCATAGTCTTTGATGAGTTCCATGGAGCGTCGCTGGCGCATGTTGAGCTCCTTCTGACTGAAAATGTACTTAAGGCTCTTGTGATCCGTATACAGCTGACATTTGGTGCCGTAGAGGTAATGACGCCATGTTTTCAATGCAAAAGTCACAGCAGGAAGTTCAAGGTCATGAGTCGGATGACTCTTTTTATGATCCTTAAGTTGGCGAGAAGCATATGCTATGACTCTGCCTCTTTGCATCAAAACACACCCAAGCCCTTGATATGAAGCATCGCTGAAGACCACAAAGTCTTCATTGCCTTCGGGTAAGGCCAGAATAGGCGCTTCGGTGAGTTTCTGTTTTAAAGTCCGGAACGCATTCTCTTGAGCTTCTTCCCAAATAAAGGGAACATTCTTGCGAGTAAGAGATGTAAGAGGCATGGCTAGTCTTGAGAAGTCCTTAATGAATCGATGGTAGTAACCCGCCAATCCCAAGAAACTTCGGATCTCAATAGCTGATTTGGGAGCTTCCCAATTTTGAATGGCTTCTATCTTAGAAGGATCCACAGAGATTCCTTCACCAGATATCACATGACCAAGGAATTGTATCTGATAAGATACAAGATTTGCAAGTTAACGCTGAGCATGAAATTTAAGAAAAGATAAGCTTAAAATAAATAAATCGAGATTGTAAGCACCTGTCGCAGCCAAAATTCGCATTTAGAGAACTTGGCGTAAAGTCTCTCTTTGCGCAGAAACTCTAGCAGCTCTCTAAGATGCACAGCATGCTCAGCTTCGGTTTTCGAGTAGATGAGAATATCGTCTATAAAGACGATAACAGACTTATCGAGCATTGGTCTACAAACGCGGTTCATCAGATCCATGAACGCCGCAGGAGCGTTTGTAAGACCAAAGGGCATAACAAGAAACTCGTAATGCCCATATCTAGTACGGAAAGCCGTTTTAGGGACGTCTTCTTCACGAACTTTGAGTTGATGATACCCAGATCTAAGATCGATCTTCGAGAAGTAACTGGCTCCCTGAAGCTGGTCGAAAAGATCGTCTATTCTGGGCAACGGATATTTGTTCTTTATTGTTACCTTGTTCAACTCCCTATAATCAATGCACATCCGGAGAGTCCCATCTTTCTTCTTAACGAATAAAACAGGAGCTCCCCAGGGAGATGAACTTGGTCGTATGAGTCCCTTGTCAAGCAATTCTTGCAATTGCTTCATCATTTCTTGCATCTCAGCAGGTGCAAGTCTATACGGGGCTCGAGCAATTGGTGTCGCGCCGGGCACTAAATCAATTCTGAACTCCACCTGACGGTCTGGCGGGAGTCCAGAGATGTCCTCGGGAAAGACATCGGGAAACTCGGAGGCTATCGGAACCTCGGCTAATGCTTTCTTTTCAGACTTAGCATCTATTGCATATGCTAAGTATGACACGCAACCCTTAGCTACATGTTTCCTAGCTTTGACTACAGAAATTAAGCATATATCACCTGTCTTTCTGTCACCGTAGATGCAAATATTGCGGCCATCCGGAGTAGTGAGCTTTATTAACTTCTTCTTGCAGACGATGTTGGCGTCATGATGATCAAGCCAATCCATACCCACGATGACGTCGAATTCGTGAAAGTCCATCGGGATAAGGTCCAGTTGAAATGTGCAGTTGTCGAGCAGAATGATGCAGTCACGGTAAATCTTATCGGTAGACACACTTACATTACTAGCCGTTTCAATATCAAAGATAACAGGTAGAGTAGTCGGTGCAATTCCAAGTTTAGATGCAAATGAATTTGATATGAAGGAACGGTTGGCTCCTGAATCAAAAATAACTCTAGCGGGTACGGAGTTAACAAGAAACATACCAGATACCACATCTGGTATTTCCTTTGCTTGCTCGGCTATTATCTGGAATGCGCGATTCTGACTCCGAGCTGGCTCGTTACGGCGACTAGAACCTCCTCGCGATGTGCTATGCTGGGCCGGTTGATTTTGTCTTTGCTGTTGATGTTGATGTTGTTGCTGAGGTCGGTATTGCTGCTGCTGCAATCGCGGATGATGCTCTGCACTCGGGTAAATTATGCTGAACGGATGCGTACATGCATGCTCATTATGTCCAGGGCGTAAACAGATGTTGCAAACTTTAACTTTGTTAGGACATTCTTCACTGCTATGTCCTATTTCGTTGCACACGTAGCACCTCACATCATTGGGGTTACAACGCCCAATGTGTGACTTCTGGCAGCGGCGACACTGCCTCGGCTCAGAATGTACCGCATAAGATCGAGTTTGCTGTGCCGGAGGCGAGCTGAACTGTCGGTACTGAGACTGCTGTGGCTGAGAATATCTGGATGAAGATCCAGAATAGCTTCCAGTGCGCGATTTCTTGGGCGGTGATGGACATGTCAGGTTAACAGAGGAAACAGGAACTCCTCCAGCTCGAATAAAATCCTGCTCGAGAATTCGAGCAGCTTCAACACAATCAGCATAGTTGGTGTATCTCTGGTGCTTCAAAAACTTCTGGTACTCGGGATGCAGACCCATCAGAAAACGGTCGATCTTTCGTTCTTCAGTAGCGACTTGATAGTCAGACAGCAAACTTAGTCGGGTGAATTCAATCTCATACTCAGTCACCGATTTGGTTCCCTGAGTAAGAGACATCAGCTTCTCTTCCAAACGCTTCTTTTCATCAGCTGGACAGTACTGACGAAAGAAGATAACTTTGAAGTCATCCCAAGATAGGGACTTAATCCAGTTGGCTCCGTGCATGTTCTCCTGAGACCTACACCACATCACAGCGCCTCCCTCGAACAATGTAGTAGCAAAGCTGACCTTCGATTCTTCAGCACAGTCACTAATGAGAAAAATCTGCTCGATGCCAGTGATCCACTCAAGCGCTTCGATCGAATTTGCAGCACCCTTAAAAGGTTGAGCTCCGCAAGCCTTGAAGTAACGGAAGTTGCAGCCCTTAGGAGGGACTACAGGGGCTTCCTCCTCGTCGGTGTCGTCGTTGTGGTGTCCAGTGTCATCATGTTGTTGTTTCCTATGCTCTTCTGTAACATCCTCGGATTTAAATTAAGTTTAAATTTGTAATTTAAGTTGAATTATGTAAGTTGAGTTGGTACTGATTTTGGATAAATTATAAAGTTGGTTGCATTATATGGAAATTTAGTAATTTAGAAATTTAAATTATTAAGTGAAATAATTATTTAATTGTTAAGGAAAATAAAATAAAGATAGAATTCTTTATTTTATAAAAATCAGTATTTTATGGAACTGGATAAGTGAAGGGGTGAAATGTGCCAAAAGTTGAAAGTGTGAAATAAAAAGGGGGAAAATCATTATTTCACTTCATTTGAATCAACTCACTCTCTCACTAAAACTCTCTCTCCCTCTCGGCTCTCTCTCTCTCTAAAATATTGAAGATTATCAAAAGTTGATATTTGAAGCTGAAAATCTGGATTTAGCTTGTATTCAAGGAACTAAAACATCTGCAATTGACGAATTGAGGTAAATATTTCTTGAACTCTTTGAATTTAAGAGTTTTTGGGTCGGTTTTTATAAGAACCGAAATTTAGATTTGGTGATGCAAATGTTAATGCATGTATGATCTGGTGGTGGATTAGTTGAAATCTATTGTATAAGATGCTATATATTAAATTTCAGCTTCTGATTCGACCTGGAAGTATGATTTCTGGAAATTAGTGTGTGTTTTAGTGTGTGTGGTCGAAAATGATGAAAAATGGTTAAAAAGGGTTGTAATTTGGTATAAAAACATGTTATTATTAGTGTTATAATGCTTGAAAATAGGTGTATTTTAGTGGGTATAAGTTATTGCATGTATGGGATAAACACGGAAAATGACTTAGATTTAAATCTGGAAAAATGGTCGAATCAAGAACAGATTCGAATGATCCGAATTCGGATGTTCGAATCTGTTAGATTTCGAATCTGTTAGGTCTTCGAATCTGGCACCATTCGAATCTAGGATAGATTCGAATCTAACATGTGATCCGAAAATGTATGCAATCAAAAATGGCAAAAATAATCTAAGTGTTTGAATCTCGGATGGGGTCCGAATTCGGTTGGGGACCGAATTCGGATATGGTCCGAATCTAATATGGTCCGAATTTATTATATGGTTCGAATCTAGTGTGCTTCGAATCTGTGTTAGTCCTAAATGGGTAAATGGTCCGAATTTACAAAGGATCCGAATTTGGACTTATATATATGTGTGGACCGAATTGAGAAGTAAATGGGATCCGAACTGGGATCCGAATTCGGGTGGGGTCCGAATTCGGACATAGATCCGAAATGGGGACCAAACTTTGCAATAAATATAAAATTAAGTTTTGTGAATTTAAACAGTTATTGACACGATATGTTGTACAACTGACTTACAGGTCCCTTGTGGTGTTGTTTAACCCACAGTGGGGTACTTTGTGGATCCGGTTGAAAGCCCAAGGAGAAATAAAATTGATTAAAGATTAATAACGCACCCACTGTGAGTACAGTAGATTTCGCATGGTTATATCTGTTTTATGTTAGCTTTGCCTGCTGAGACGTGTTGCTTCATTTGTTT